>ML661897.1:18425757-18541850 GCA_007570785.1 Antilocapra americana
ATTGTATATTCTTGCCTCCTTTGTCAAAAATAAGGTACCCATAGGTGCATAGTTTTATTTCTGAGCTTTCAGTCTTGTTCCATTGGTCTATATTTCTGTTTCTGTGCCAGTGCCATACTGTTTTGGTGACTGTAGCTTTGTAGTATAATCTGAAGTCAGGAAGGTTGATTCCTCCAGCTCCATTCTTCTTTCTCAAAACTGCTTTGGCTATTCGGGGTCTTTTGTGTTTCCATATGAATTGTGAAATTTTTTGTTCTAGTTTTGTGAAAAATACCATTGGTAATTTGATAAGGATCACATTGAATCTGTAGATTATGTTTGGTAGTATAGTTATTTTCCCAATATTAATTCTTCCTACCCATGAACATGAAATATTTCTATATCTATTTATGTCATCTTTGATTTCTTTCATTTGTGTCTTACAATTTTCTTTGTACGGTTCTTTTGTCTCCTTAGGTAAGTTTATTCCTAGATATTTTATTCTTTTTTTTGCAATGGTGAAAGGGACTGATTCCTTAATTTCTCTTTCTGATTTTTCACTGTTAGTATATAGAAATGCAAGTGATTTCTGTGTATTGATTGTTTCCTGAAACTTTGCTAAATTCACTGATTAGCTCTAGTAATATTCTGATACTATCTTTAGGGTTTTCTATGTACAGTATCATGTCATCTGCAAATGATGAGAGCTTTACTTCTTCTTTTCCAATCTGGATTCCTTTTTATTTCTTTTTCTTCTCTGATTACTGTAGCTAGGACTTCCAGAACTATGTTGAATAATAGAGGTGAAAGTGGAAACCCTTATCTTCTTCCTGATCTTAGGGGGAATGCTTTCAGTTTTTCAGCATTGAGAATAATATTTGCTGTAGGTTTATCACATATGGCCTTTACTATGTTGAGGTAGGTTCCTTCTATTCCCATTTTTTGAAGAGTTTTAATCATAAATGGGTGTCAAATTTTGTCAAAAGCTTTTTCTGCATCTACTGAGATTATCATGTGGTTTTTGTCTTTCAGTTTGTTAATATGATATATCACATTGATTGATTTGTGTATATTGAAGAATCCTTGCATCACTGGAATAAACCCAGCTTGATCATGTTGTAAGAGTTTTTTGATGTGTTGCTGAATTCTGTTTGCTAAAATTTTGTTGAGGATTTTTGCGTCTATGTTCATCAGTGCTATTGGCTTGTAGTTTTCTTTTTTGTATTGTCCTTGTCTGGTTCAGGTATCCAGGTGATGGTGGCCTTGTAGAATGAGTTTGGAAGTGTTCCTTCCTCTCCAATTTTTTGAAAAAGTTTTAGAAGGATAGGCATTAGCTTTTCTCTGAGTGTTTGGTAGAATTCTCCTGTGAAGCCATCTGGTTCTGGGCATTTGTTTTTTGGGAGATTTTTTATCACAAGTTCAACTTCAATGCTTGTGATTGGGTTCTTTATAATTTCTGTGTCTTCCTGGTTCAGTCTTGGAAGATTGAATTTTGCTAAGAATCTGTCCATTTCTTCCAGGTTTTCCATTTTATTGCCATATAGATGTTCATAATAGTCTCTTATAATCCTTTGTATTTCTGCATTGTCTTCTGTAACCTTTCCTCTTTCATTTCTAATTTTGTTGATTTAATTCTTCTCTCTTTTTTCTTGATGAGTCTGGCCAAAGGTTTGTCAATTTTATCTTCTCAAAGAACCAGCTTTTAGTTTTATTAATCTTTACTATTGTTTATTTCATTCCTTTCCATTAATTTTGGGGGTTTTTTGTTCTTCTTTTTCCCGTTGTTTTAGGTGTAAAGTTACGTTATCTGTTTGACATTTTTCTTGCTTCTTGAGGTAGGATTGTATTACTATAAACTTTCCTCTTAGAACTGCTTTTGCTGCATCCCATAGGTTTTGAGTTGTGTTTTCATTGTCATTTGTTTATAGAAATTTTTTGATCTCCCTTTTGATTTCTTGAGTAACCTGTCAGTTATTTAGAAGCACATTGTTTAATCTCCATGTGTGCATGTTTTTAGTTTTTTTTCCTTGTAATTGATAGCTAATCTTATAGAATTGTGATCAGAGAAGATGCTTGATACAATTTCAGTTTTCTTAAATTTACGTAAATTTAAATTTCTCAAATTTACTTGATTTGTGACCCAAGATGTGATCTGTCCTGGAGAATGTTCCATGTGCACTTGAGAAGAACGTGTATTCTGCATTTGGAAGGAATGTCCGGAAGATATCAATGAGATCCATCTCATCTAATGTATCATTTAAGACTTGTATTTCCTTATTAATTTTCTGTTTTCATGATCTGTCCATTGGTGTGAGTGGGGTGTTAAAGTCTACTATTATTGTGTTACTGTCAGTTTCTCCTTTTATGGCGTGTTACTGTCAATTTGTCCTTTAGTGTTTGTCTTATATATTGAGGTGCTCCTATGTTGAGTGCATAGATATTTACAATTGTTGTGTCTTCCTCTTGGAGTGATCCCTTGATCATTATGTAGTGTCTTTCCTTATCTCTTGTAATCTTCTTTATTTTAAGGTCTATTTTGTCTGATATGAGGATTGCTACTCCTGCTTTCTTTTGCTTCCCATTTGCATGGAATATATTTTTCCATCCTCTCACTTTCAGTCTATATGTGTTTTTAGGTCTGAAGTGGGTTTCTTTTAGACAGCATATATTTGGGTCTTGTTTTTATATCCATTCAGCCAGTCTGTGTCTTTTGATTGGAGCATTTAATCTGTTTACATTTAAAGTAATTATTTATATCTATGTTTCTATTGCCATTTTCTTAATTGTTTGGATTTGATTTTGGAGATCTTTTTCTTTTGTATTTCTTGACTACATAAGTCCCTTTAACATTTGTTGTAAAGCTGGTTTTGTAGTACTGAATTCTCTTAACTTTTGCTTGTCTGAAAAGTGTTTTATTTCCCCATCAATTTTGAATGAGATCCTTGCCGCATGCAGTAGTCTTGGTTGCAGATTTTTCCCTTCCAGTACTTTAAATATATCCTGCCATTCCCTTCTGGCCTGCAGAGTTTCTGCTGAAAGATCAGCTGTTAAATGTATGGGGTTTCCCTAGTATGTTACTTGTTGCTTCTCCCTTGCTGCTTTTAATATTCTTTCTTTGTGTTTAGTGTTTGTTAGTTTGATTAGTATGTGTTTTGGCATGTTTCTCCTTGGGTTTATCCTGTATGGGACTCTGTGCCTCTTGAACTTGATTGACTATTTCCTTTTCCATGTTAGGGAAATTTTCAACTATAATCTCTTCAAAAATTTTCTCATTCCCTTTCTTTCTATCTTCTTCTGGGACCCCTATAATTCAAATGTTTGGGCGTTTGATATTGTCCCAGAGGTCTCTGAGACTGTCTTCAGTTCCTTTCCTTCTTTTTACTTTATTCTGCTCTTCAGAAGTTATTTTCACCATTTTACCTTCCAGCTCACTGATTTGTTCTTCTGCTGCAGATATTCTACTATTGATTCCTTCCAGAGTATTTTTAATTTCAGAAATTGTGTTGTCTCTGTTTGTTTATTATTTAATTCTTCTAGGTCTTTATTAATTGATTCTTGCATATTCTCCATTCTGTTTTCAAGGTTTTTGATCGTTTTTACTATCAATATTCTGAATTCTTTTTCAGGTAATTTGCCTATTTCCTCTTCATTTATTTGGACTTATGTGTTTCTAGTTTGTTCCTTCCTTTGTGTAGTATTTCTCTGCCTTTTCATTTTTTTTTTTTTAACTTGTTGTGTTTGAGGTCTCCTTTTCCCACACTTCAAGGTTGAATTCTTTCTTCCTTTTGGTTTATGCCCTTAGGTTGGTCCCTTGGTTTGTGTAAGCTTCATATAGGGT
Organism: Antilocapra americana; assembly: GCA_007570785.1. NCBI lineage: Eukaryota > Metazoa > Chordata > Mammalia > Artiodactyla > Antilocapridae > Antilocapra > Antilocapra americana. The sequence continues at coordinate 18,429,575 of ML661897.1, forward strand.
GAGATTTGTACTGAGTGTTTTTGTTTGTTTTTCTTCTGATGGGCAAGGCTGAGGGAGGTGGTAATCCTGTCTGCTGATGATTGGGTTTGTATTTTTGTTTTGTTTGTTGTTTAGATGAGGCATCCTGCACAGGGTGCTACTGGTGATTGGGTGATACTGGGTCCTGTATTCAAGTGGTTTCCTTTGTGTGAGTTCTCACTATTTGATACTCCCCACGGTTAGTTCTCTGGTAGTCTAGGGTCTTGGAGTCAGTGCTCCATTCCAAAGGCTCAGAGCTTAATCTCTGGTCAGGAAAAAAGATTCTGTAAGTGGTGTGTTGTGGCATAAAGTGAGATTAAAACAAATACCCCAAAATGAGAAACCAAAGATGAACCCCCACACAAATAGCAGTTACAAAAATCAAGCAAACAGTAATTAAAATAGTGGAATATACACATATACATATACACCCATAAGCAAAATCAAAACAGTCCAACAGAAATAAAGTAGAATAGATTGACCCAGCAAGCAAAGGAAACCAGAAATTACATCTATCAGTTAAGAGCAAAACCAGCTAAAGCACAAACTGGGAAACAAACTAAAGCAAGATGCCAAGTGGGGAAGAAAGCAATGAAACCAAAATTAATAAATATGTTGAGAGGAAAGAAAGAAAAGAAAGCAAGAATAGATATGCAAAGTTAAACAGAAGTAGATAAAGAAGGTTTATATATATTAAAGATTATCTGTAAAGGGAAAAGAATAGTGGGAAAAGTAAACAAAGAAATAAATGTAGAAAATAATAATAGGTTTTAAAAAATTGCAATTAAAAAAAGGAAGAAGAAAGAAAGAAAAAAAAAGAACTCCACAGAACTGCAGAAGCCCAACATACAGGCAGAAGTTTATAACAACAATGAAAAGTGTGAATGAGAAAAAAAAAACTCAAAAGCTTAATGAGATTTCATGATGCCAATAAAATTGACAACTACAACAGAAGGAGAAGAAAAGGAAAGAAAAAAGAAAAAAATCCAAAAGAATGCACAGAACAAGTCAAAGCACAAGAATAATTTATGTTTTTCTTGAGTCACTGCTGTCAGAGTCCTTTTCCTCGCTGGGAGTCACAGTCCACCTCACCTCTCTAGGCTGCCCTCTGACACTGTGCTGGTCTCTGGACCTGCTGTGGCGGCAGCTCAGATTCTAATCTGGTCCTACTCCTGTGTGTTTTTGCCTCTAATGTCCACAGGTATCAGATCTAGTGCATTTTCTTTTGTGGGAGCTCTCAGTGTCCTTTTATATATTCCATAGACACAGAGTCTGCCTAATTGATCATGTGGGTTTAATCTGCAGCTCATACAGCTGGTGAGAAGGTTTTGGATCTTCTTTGTTAGCCACACTGCCCCTTGATTTCAATTGTGGTTTTATTTCCATCTCTGCATGTGGATCGTCCACTGGGGTTTGCTCCTGAGGCTGCCCTGGAGGACTTGGGTCTGCCCCTGTGAGGGCCAGGTGTGCAGATGGTGCAGCTGCTTGGATCTCAGGGGTTCTAGCAGCACCAGATACTCAGGGAAGTTGGTGGCTAGGGGAGCAGGTAATATAGTGCTCTAGAAGGATATGGCAACCAGCATTGGCCAATATAGTCCAGTATTCTTGCCTGGAGAACCCCACCTGACAGAGAAGCCTGGCAGGCCACAGTCCACAGTGTCGCAAAGAGCTGGACACAACCGAAGTGACCCTGCGTGCGTAGATGCAAGACTTTTTTTGCCTGTGGCAGCTCTGCCCCAGTGAGGGTTGAGCATGAATGTGGTGCAGCTGCTTGGGTTGCAGGGACCCTGGTGGCGCCAAGTGTTGCAAGGCACGAACTGCCTCTGCCACAGGAATTATGGCCTTATCAGAGTCTTTCCTCCATCCTCTTGTAGCTGGCGATCAGAAGGCCTCTTTGGCCAGTCTTTCTCCGTAGCTCCACCCATTCAGGCACTTAGAGGGATCCCTTGCCTGGGGTCCTTCTCTGTTGTTCAGGGCATCAGGCACATAAATGGGCCCTCGTGACTGGGGTCCTACTCTGTAGACCGGTGTGTCAGGCTCTTGAAGGGGCACCCTGGGTGGAGTCCTGCTCTCTAGTTCAGTGCATCAGGTGTCAGGTGTTTGATGCCAGCCTCTCTGTTGTTCAGTTGCTGATGCTGGAATGTGGGAAGAGAGGCTATGGTGATGGCTCCACCCTCTATATGTGACTCAGCAGTATTGTCTTGCTTCCATGGCTGCCAGGCTTTCCTCCACAGGCATTTCCTACCACAGTCTCCTCCCTCACATATCCTCGATCCATCTCTCTGCAGTCAATAGCAGCCCTCGCTCTGGGATTGCTCCACAATCCCTAAACTCCAGCTCCCAACTGCTGCGCCTTCTAGGGGACCTGTGTCCCTGTCCTGGATATGTCTGGGGCTGCGGCAAGGACTGTCTGATTCTCATTCCATTTAGGCTGCCACCGATCAGCTTTTTCACTCTCAGCCTTAAATGTTTTTCCTCTGACTCAGAGAGTTGCCCCAGTGTGGGGATCGGACCCCTGCTTCAGTTCCCCCACCCATCGAGGGCAGGTCTAGTCCTATTAACACTCCTGTTTTTCTCTCTAGTTCCTTCATCCTACCGAGGTTTGCGTGGTTCTATATATTCCTTTCTGCTGGTCAGGTACTCCTGTCCTCTCTCAGCTGATGTTCTACATGCACTTCTGTGTCTGAAGGTGTATTCCTGATGTATCTGTGGAGAGAGATGTACTCCACGTCCACCTACTCCTCCATCATCTTTTTCTCCTCCTCTAACATGTATTTCTTGTAAACAAGGTATAATTGGTCTTGTTTTGATATAGTATGTCAATCTCAATCTTTATTTGATGCATTTAGACCATTGAGGTTCAAAGTGATTATTGTTATAGTTGGACTAGTATCTGTTATATTTATTACTGCTTTATATTTGTTGTCCTTGTGGTTTTTTCCTCTTTTGTCTTTCACCCTTTTTCTACCTTTGGTGGTTCTAATTGAGCATTTTATCTCCTTTTGTAGCATAGTTGTTACACTTCTTTTCTTACCTTTTTTAGTGATTTCCCTAGAGTTTGCAATATACATCAACAGTTAATTCAAATCCACTTTCATTGATTCACTTTTTGAAGTTTACAGTGCAGAGGCACAAGCTCACTAACTACCTTATAACAAAGTAATCCTAATTCCTCCCTCTTGTCCCTTATATCATTGCTATCATTCATATCACTTGTATAGGAGCAACCATCAGCATATACATACACACATAAACATACATAATTGAATAGTTTATATTATTATTATTGAACAAAGTGTCATCTGTTACATCAATTAGGAACAGGAAAAATGAAAGCTTTTAATTTGGTTTCAGTTATTCCTTCTTCAATTCTCTTCATGTAGTTCTGAGTTTCTTACCTTTATCATTTTCTTTCTCTCTGAAGATCTTCTTTTAACATTTCTTACAAAGCAGCTCTGTTGGCAACAAATCATCTTAATTTTCATTGTCTAAAAAAGCATTTCTTTCTTTTCCACTTCTGAAGGATAATTTCACAGGGTATAGAATTCTAGATGCTCAGTTTTTTATCTTAACATTTGAATATTTTATTTTATTCTCTTCTTGTTTACATGTTTTCTAAGAATTTGGATATAATCTTATCTTTGTTCCTCTATAAGTAAGATATTTTCTCCCTTCTGGCTTCTTTCAGAATTTTTCTTTAATTTTTTGGGGGGTAGTTTGAAAATGATATGCCTGTATGTAGGGTTCTGTCATTAATGCTGCATGTGTTCTTTGAGCTTCCTGGAATTGTGATTTGGTATCCGACATTAATTTGGGGAAATTCTCAGTCATTATTGTTTCAGATGTTTCTTCTGTACCTTTGTCTCTTTCTTCTTCTATTAGACACATTACACATACGTTATACCATTTGTAGCTGTGCCACATCCCTTGGAAATTTTTTTTTTCAGTTTTGTCATCCTTGCTTTTCAGTTTTCAAGGTATCCATTCATATATCCTCTAGATCAGAGATTGCTTTCTCACCAAATCTACTAATAAGCTTATCAAAGGCACTCTTCATTTCTATACAGTGTTTTTTATCTCTGGTATTTCTTTTTAGTTTTTTCTTAGGATTTCCATCTCTCTGCTTACATTACCCATCTGTTCTTGCTTGCTGTCTGCTTTATCCATTAGAGCAGTGGTCCCCAGCTTTTTTGGCACCAGGAACAGATTTCATGGAAGACAATTTTTCCATGGACTTGGGCATGGGGAGGTAGTTTGGGGATGGTTCAAGCCCATTACATTTATTATGTACTTTATTTCTGTTATTATTATATCATCTCTACCTCAGATCATCAGGCATTAGATCCTGGGGGTTAGGGACCCCAGGATTAGACCATTAGCATATTAATTATTATTGTTTTTAATTTCAAGCTAGATAATTCCAGCATTTCTGCCATGTCTGGTTCTGATTCTGTCTCTTCAATTTTTTTTTCTCTTTTCTTTATGTGTAGTAACTTTTTTTTTAATACCTGAACAAGATGTGTGCTAAGTAAAAGGAACTGCTGTAAATTACCTATTTGTAATGTAACACATGCTAGTAAAGTAATGCTCAAAATTCTCCAAGTCAGGTTTCAGCAATATGTGAACTGTGAACTTCCAGATGTTCAAGCTGGTTTTAGAAAAGGCAGAGGAACCAGAGATCAAATTGCCAACATCCACTGGATCATCGAAAAAGCAAGAGAGTTCCAGAAAAATATCTATTTCTGCTTTATTGACTATGCCAAAGCCTTTGACTGTGTGGATCACAAGAAACTGTGGAAAATTCTGGAAGAGATCAGAATACGAGACCACATGACCTGCCTCTTGAAAAGTCTGTATGCAGGTCAGGAAGCAACAGTTAGAACTAGACATGGAACAACAGATTGGTTCCAAATAGGAAAAGGAGTATGTCAAGGCTGTATATTGTCACCCTGCTTATTTAACTTATATGCAGAGTACATCTTGAGAAACGCTGGGCTGGAGGAAGCACAAGTTGGAATCAAGGCTGCCGGGAGAAATTTCAATAACCTCAGATATGCAGATGACACCACCCTTATGGCATAAAGTGAAGTACTAAAGAGCCTCTTGATGAAAGTGAAAGAGGAGAGTGAAGAAGTTGGCTTAAAGCTCAACATTCAGAAAACTAAGATCATGGCATCTGGTCCCATCACTTCATGGCAAATAGATGGGGAAACAGTGGCTGACTTTTTTTGCAGGGGGCTCAAAAATCACTGCAGATGGTGATTGCAGCCATGAAATTAAAAGAGGCTTGCTCCTTGGAAGGAAAGTTATGACCAACCTCAGTTCAGTTCAGTTCAGTTGCTCAGTCATGTCCAACTCTTTGCGACCCCATGAATTGCAGCATGCCAGGCTTCCCTGTCCATCACCAACTCCTGGAGCCTACCCTAGATACCATATTAAAAAGCAGAGACATTACTTTGTCAACAAAGATCCATCTAGTCAAGGCTATGGTTTTTCCAGTAGTCATGTATGGATGTGAGAGTTGGACTGTAAAGAAAGCTGAGCACCGAAGAATTGATGCTTTTAAACTGTGGTATTGGAGAAGACTCTTCAGAGTCCCTTGGACTACAAGAAGATCCAGCCAGTCCATCCTAAAGGAGATCAGTCCTGGCTGTTCATTGGAAGGACTGATGTTGTAGCTGAAACTCCAATACTTTTGCCACCTGATGCGAAGAGCTGACTCACTGGAAAAGACTCTGATGCTGGGAAAGATTGAGGGCGGGAGGAGAAGGGGACGACAGAGGATGAGATGGTTGGATGGCATCACCGACTCAATGGACATGGATTTGGGTGGACTCTGGGAGTTGGTGATGGACAGGGAGGCCTGGTGTGCTGTGGTTCATGGGGTCGAAAAGAGTCAGACACAAGTGAGCGACTGAACTGAACTGAACTGAATGTAACAGTGAGAGGTGAAGGGAGGGGAAGTGTTCTGTAGTCTTATGATTAGATCTCAGTCTTCTAGTGAGCCTATGCTTCTGCAATGTAAACTTTTATAAGTTTTTCTCAGTTGTTTCTTCCTCTTAAGTGAGATAAGATGCTTAGAGCTATCTAAACATGATTATTTCCTTTTTCCCTGATCAGTTAGGCTCTTATAATATCCCAGCAGGTTCAGTTTAGTCTGTATTTTAATTTCATTTTTAAAAATTATTTATTTGGATGTGCCTGGTCTTTGATGCTGTGCAGACTTTTTTCTCTAGTTGTGATGTATAGGGACTGCTCTCTAGGTTGCGGTTCTCAGCCTTCTCATTTCAACGGCTTCTCTTGTTGCTGAGCACAGGCACTAGAGTACATGAGATTCAGGAGTTGCAGACCCTGGACTCTAGAGCACAGGCTCAATAGTTGTGGCACAGGGGCTTAGTTGCCCTGTGCCATGTGGGATCCTCCCAGATCAGGGATTGAATCCTGTCTCTTGCACTGGAAGGTGGATTCTTTATCACTGAGCCACCAGGGAAGCCCTTAATTTCATTTCTTTTTATGAAATGTTAGAACCTAGGAATTTGTTAAGGTAAGATTTAGAAAGAGAAAGTTAAATTGTTTGATGCTTTAAAAAAGGGTCAGAAGATAATTTTCATAGTTAAAACCATGGAGTCCTTTTTCTGTCTACTCTAAGTTTATTTCAAAATTTATCCAGGAGTCTGAACTTTCTGAGGAGTCCGATCATTTATCTTTTTTACGTCTGTAAGCTATTGGATAATAATCGACCCGGAAGTCTAATGCAGTAAGTGTGCCCACCTGCCGGTGCCCTTCACATCATTTACCTGAGCGCACACTGTAGGCTCTGGGGACTCACCCCACTGAATGGCATTTTTCACCCTCCAAATCAATTTTTGAGAGTATTTACTTTTAAGCAAAATGCTCTTTGCCTTTCACCCTGGTAGCTCTATTTCTGATTTGTTTAGTAATGTATTTTATTGACAAATATGATCTTAACAACCTGTATTTCCAGGGTTACTTTTTCAACAAGAGCTGAATTAAAGGGAACAAGAAGGAGAATGCTCCTTGGCATCCTCTGCAAAATTGTGTGAAGCTGCTCCAGAACTTACTGGCGAGGAGGTGACCCGCTCAGAGACTAGCCACTCTTCCTCCACCCTCAGCGCTCAGATGGAAAGCTGAGGGCAGCAGCTCCATGAGTAGACCTGAACTCCTTTGCTGTTTATTTTACTTGTGATAGCATGTTCTCCCTCAGCAACTAATAAAAATTTATTTAGTTTGGAAAATTATGTCTGCTAATCCATAGGGAACAGACCATCCAGAAATGCTGGGTGGTCTTCAACTTGTCCAGTTCCTGTGGCCTCAGCTCAGCAAGTTCCCCAAGCAGTGGCGTCAGGCCTGGAGCCTTTCCATGGACAGTTTCCCATCGACGCAGCGTCCCAGCCACATGTTGACACAGGGAGGCTGATTCAAATTACCACCCCTGCACTCATACCCCCTTTCCTTCAGCCCCTTGAAGAGTTCCCCACATGGGCTGCATAGTCATTTAGAAACCACGTACTTTCTTTGACCAAGGTGCCCTGCCCCGTTTTTAGCCTTCCAACTATTTGCTTACCACAATCGCCAGTGGAATTTCATCTGGTTTATAATTGGCTGGGTGTCTTTGGCCTTGGCCTCCAAATACAGTCATGTATTTCCAGAAACGGACAGCCCGTCTTCTTTTAAACAGCAGATGATTGCTCCTCTCTGTCGTTTAGATAAGCTAGAGGAAATTTATAATTTCTTGGCCTAAAAGCCAAGCCTGACTTCTTAAATCTACCCCTGGGGTTGCCATACTAGCCACCTGCAGGGTGCACATTGCACCCTTTCTGGAAGGGCTCCTGCAATCCTCTCATAAACATGTGGAGTGATTCTGCATGACATGTCCTTTAAGATAAGCCTAAATCCATTGCTTCAATAATGTTGAGAAGTTTGATGACCAGATGGAAAATTTTTCTACATACCAGAATGAATGAGCCAATGAACAGATGAAAGAGTGAATGTGTGACTGGCCAGACAACTAACCTCATGGGGTAGCTGTGAGTGTTAAAGAGGGTAACCATACGATTATACATTGTAGTCTGGAACACTTTGGAGAGTTAAAAGAGGTGCCTGTTATAATTATGGTGGGACGATAGGATGACCTGTCCCAAGCAAACTGGAACGTATTTAAATGACTCTGGTGCCTATAAGGGACTTCCCGGGTGGCTCAGACAGTAAAGAATCTGCCTACAATGCAGAAGACCAGTGTTCAATCCCTGGATCCGGAAGATCTGGAGAAGGGAATGGCTACCCACTCCAGTATTCTAGCCTGGAGAATTCCATGGACAGAGGAGCTTGGCGGTATAGTCCATGGGGTCACAAAGAGCTGGACATGACTGAGTGACTAACACTTTCACTTTCAGTGCCTATAGTATGTTTAGCATGATGCCTGGTAATCAGAACACTCAGTAACTGTTAGCTTGTTGCTGTTGTTATTGTTGTTGCTGACTTTAATAATAATTATATTGTTTTTATGTTTTATTCGGTTTTTTCAAGCTTATATCTTTTCCTGCTAGTCAAATTATCACTGAGCTAAAGCCAGACGTAAATAAATTTCCAGTGCTGGAAAAGCTAATACTGCCTCCAATGGTGCTTAATAAGAAAAAAAAAAAAATTACAAGAAAAGGCCAACTTCAGCCAAGTTTCTAGTTTTGTGGGTTTTTCTTCTTTTTCAGCTCAGATAAGAAAAACCAGGCTTTAAGAATTGCCAGAATTCTCTGGCAGCCCAGTGGTTAGGACTTGGCACTTTCCTTGCTGGGGCCTGGGTTCAATCCTGGTCAAGGAACTAAGATCCTGCAAATGCACAGCACAGCCAAAAAAAGAAAGAAAGAAAAATTGGGCTTTAAATATTGTCAATATAGGTGAATGTCTAAACAAAGAAAAGCTAGTGTAATACCAAGGACAAAAATTAGCAAAGCAGTAGTAGTAACTAGTACTCCCATTTCTATCTATCTTCATATCCTCTTCTTTAAATTTTTTACCTTACTAAGATATGATCACAAAATTATTCGTTGAAAAAGTTTACTTTTCAAGTAAAAACCTCCTGATATTGATTTGTAATAGACATGCCAGTGTGTTTGGATTTGGACATTTCCATTGATTGGTGTTGCTGCCCTTTGCTTTAAGAAGTGACTTCTCTGCACATATAAGTGATAATGATGGCACAGCTTCTTCAAATTTGATGTACTTCACTGATCAGGTTGTCATGGAAATACATCTTTGAAATGTGATAGAGAATTTTCTTTCCAGTTCCTTGGGATTAAGTAAGAATCTCCAGAAAAGTTGGTCCTGATTTTTGTGGGCTCCTCGGCAGCCCATGCAGCCCTTGATCTCTTTCTGGTTTGGAAAGGTGGAGCACTGCCTGTGTTTATCTCAAGTGGGGAGGCTCCCTGCCCTCCTCTGCCTCTCAGACAACGTTAGAACACATTCTTCACCTCTCCAGGGCCTTTCTTGCAAAGAATTGAGGTCCACATTCTGGTTTTTGTATAGAAGCTATACAAAAACATTTAGGACTTCCCTGGTGGATCAGAATTTGCCTGCCAATGCAGGGGACATGGCCTCGATCCCTGGTCAGAGAAGATTCCACATGCCATGGGGCAACTAAGCCTGCCCCCCACAACTACTGGAGCCTGCCCACTCCAGGGCCTCTGCTCTGCGACAAGAGAAGTCACCACAGTGAGAAGCCTGTGCACCACAATGAAGAGTAGCTCCCACTTGCCGCAACTAGAGGAAAGCCCATGCACAGCAGTGAAGACCCAGGGCAACCAAAAATAAATAAATTAATAAAAAAAATTTTGCAGCCAAAATTATTTAATAAGGAGCTAGACCAATTTCTTTACCTACTCCCTCCTTTTTGCTTTTTGGAGAGGATGGGGCACACAACTAACTCACTAAATATTTGAGGAAACAAAGTTCAATTTTTAAATATCCAGGAGGCAGTTGTCAGAAGAATCTTATTATATTGCGTGAGATGTTGGACAGGGCAGAGTGTTCTTGTCTAGGCCTCTCCTGCTCAGTGTCAGAAATTGTTATTTAGAGTCAAATATTCTACATGAAAGTGTAGACTGGGAGCCTACTCCTTGGTATGTTGCATGAGAAAATTATAATGTGTTCCATGTAAGTCCCTATCATTTTCCTAAACCATAGCTATAATGCTGAAAACTTCCTGTGATTATTAGGTAGGGATTTTGAAGAGCCAAGTTTTTAATCATAACCTGTTTTTCTTGAATTTGTCGTTTGATCTATCCAAGTTAGATAGCTAAAACAAGTGTAGAGAGTAGGAAAAGGACAGCCTTAAGAGTTTCTGTAACTAACACATGGTGAGTAAAATGAAATTTTTCAATCTCCCTAAAAATATTTTTTGTTTTTTTACCTTTATTGGCTGTTTAAAATTTCCACAGAAATACATACGTTTTATCAGGTCAGGTCAAACAATGTAGAAGTATACACAGAAAATGTCAATTACCCCCCTCCTTACCACCCTCCAGTCCTTCTGGTAAGCATACCTTATACTCTTATAAACATTAGAAATCTACATGAAACAATTTCCCCTTCTTTTTAAATTAGCTTCTTTTAAAAAAATGAAAAAGAAAAAACAGCATCACATCATACAAATGACCCTGGAAGCAAGTTTTTTAACCAATATATCTTGTATATCCCTGAAAGCATATAGATCTAACTCATTATAAAATAGAAACATATATCCTGATATGAATGGATCTTAATCTCTCTAGCTGTTTGCCAGTGTGTGTGTTTTTGTGTGTGTGTGTGTTCAGTTGCTCAGTCATGTCCAACTCTTTGTGACCCCATGGACCGGCCAGGCTTCTCTATCCATGGAATTTTCCAGTCAAGAATACTGGAATCAGTTGCCATTTCCAACTCCATGGGATCTTCCTGACCCAGGGAGCAAACCTCCATCTCTTGTGTCTCCTGCATTGGCAGGTGGATTCTTTATCACTGGGCCACCTGGCAAACCCTATTTTCCAGTGGATGCATTCAAATTATTTCTAATTTTCTGTTTATAACATTGCTACATAAATACCTTCTAGCTAGTGCTTTTATTTCTGCCAGGAAGATTCATAAAAGTACAGTTATGACAGCCAGGAATTTGTGTGTTTTATAGTTGTTTAGGCAGTATCACATGACTTAACCAAAAGGATGAACCTATTCCCTGTCCTACATCTAAACACTAGTCACTTATACTTCCTTTTACACTGGATGTTGTCATTCATCTAAACATTAGCTGATGTGAACCCAAAAACTGATACCTCCTTGATATGTTAGTTTATCTTTCTTTACTATTAATAAGTTTGCAAATCTGCATATTTGGGGGCATTTACATTTCTTCTTTTATAGTTTGCCTTCTTTTTTCCTGGTTTCATTGAGATATAATTTATATATAATATAACTTTTAATTTCAGAACCAACCTAGTACAGATTTAGAACATTGTATGTAATACCATGTTGGTATTTTGTTGGTCCAACCAAATTCTGTTATGCAGTACTTTAAGATCATATCACTTTGGTGATTTCTTCATCCAAGATCAGTTATGAAGAGTTAAATCTTTGATGTTTTAGAGAAAAATAGATTTTTTTTTTTGTGGATAGTGATCATGTACTCCATTGTTCATTGCAGCACTATGTATAATAGTTAGGACATGGAAGCAACCTAGATGTCCATTGACAGATGAATAGATAAAGAAGATGTGGTACATAAATACAATGGAATAGTTAGTTCAATTCAGTTGAGTTTCTCAGTCATGTGTGACTCTTTGTGACCCCATGGACTGCAGCACGCCAGGCTTCCCTGTCCATCACCAACTCCTGAAGCTTGCTCAGACTCATGTCCATTGAGTTGGTGATGCCATCCAACCATCTCATCCTCTGTCGTCCCCTTCTCCTGCCTTCAATCTTCCCCAGCATCAGGGTCTTTTCAAATGAATCAGTTCTTCACATCAGGTGGCCAAAGTATTAGAGTTTCAGCTTCAACATCAGTCTTTCCAATGAACAGTCAGGCCTGATTTTCTTTTGGATTGACTGGTTTGATCTCCTTGCAGTCTCAAGAGTCTTCTCCAACACCACAGTTTAAAAGCATCAATTCTTTGGCGCTCAGCTTTTTTTACAGTAGAACTCTCACATCTGTACATGACTACTGGAAAACCATAGCGTTGACTTGGACGGTCCTTTGTTGGCAAAGTAATATGTTTGTTTTTTAATATGCTGTCTGGGTTTATTTTGGGGGGCTTCAGAATCACTGCAGATGGTGACTGCAGCCATGAAATTAAAAGACGCTTGCTCTTTAGAAGAAAAGTTATGACCAATCTGCTGCTGCTGCTGCTAAGTCGCTTCAGTCGTGTCCGACTCTGTGCAACCCCATAGACGGCAGCCCACCAGGCTCCTCTGTCCCTGGGATTCTCCAGGCAAGAATTCTGGAGTGGGTTGCCATTTCCTTCTCCAGTGCATGCATGTGTGCTAAGTCGCTTCAGTCATGTCCGACTCTGTGCGACCCCATAGATGGCAGCCTACCAGGCCCCTCTGTCCATAGGATTCTCTAGGCAAGAATTCTGGAGTGGGTTGCCATTTCCTTCTCCAGTGCATGCATGCGTGCTAAGTCGCTTCAGTCATGTCCGACTCTGTGCGACCCCATAGATGGCAGCCTACCAGGCTCCTCTGTCCATAGGATTCTCTAGGCAAGAATACTGGAATGGGTTGCCATTTCCTTCTCCAATGACCAACCTAGACAGCATAAAAAGCAGAGACATTACTTTGCCAACAAAAGTCCATCTAGTCAAAGATATGGTTTTTCTAGTAGTCATGTATGGATGTGAGAGTTGGACTATAAAGAAAGCTGAGAGCCAAAGAATTGATGCTTTCAAACTGTGGTGTTGGAGAAGCCTCTTAAGAGTCCTTGGATTGCAAGAAGATCCAATCAGTCCATCCTAAAGGAAATCAGTCCTAAATATTTATTGGAAGGACTGATGCTGAAGCTGAAACTCCAATATTTTGGCCACCTGATGCAAAGAGCTGACTCATTTGAAAAGACCCTAATGCTAGGAAAGATTGAAAGTGGAAGGAGAAGGGGACAACAGAGGATAAGATGATTGGGTGGCATCACCGACTTGATGGACATAAGTTTGAATAAGCTCCAGAAGTTGGTGATAGACAGGGAAGCCTGGCGTGCTGCAGTCCATGGGGTTGCAAAGAATCGGACATGACCGAGCAACTGAACTGAACTAGGTTGGTCATAGCTTTTCTTCCAAGGAGCAAGTGTCTTTTAATTTCATTGCTGCAGTCACCATCTGCAGTGAGTTTGGAGCCAAACAAAAAAAAATCTCTCACGGTTTCCATTGTTTCCCCACCTATTTGCCATGAAGTGATGGGACCCAATGCCATGATCTTAGTTTTCTGAATGTTAAGTATTAAGCCAACTTTTTCACTCTTTCACTTTCATCAAAGGGCTGTTTAGTTTTTCTTTGCTTTCTGCCATAAGGGTGGTATCCTCTGCGTATCTGAGGTTATTGATATTTCTCCCATCATTCTTGACTCCAGCTTGTGTTTCATCCAGCCCAGCATTTTGCATGATATACTCTGCGTATAAGTTAAATAAGCAGGGTGACAATATATAATTTTGATGTACTCCTTTCCCTATTTGGAACCAGTCTGTTCTGTGTCTAGTTCTAACTGTTGCTTCTTGACCTACATACAGATTTCTCAGGAGGCAGGTCAGGTGGTCTGGTATTCCCATCTCTTGAAGAATTTTCCACAGTGTTTTGTGATCCACGCAGTCAAAGGCTTTGGCATAGTCAATAAAGTAGAAATAGATGTTTTTCTGGAACTCTGTTGCTTTTTCTATGATCCAACAAATGTTGACAATTTGATCTCTGGTTCCTCTGCTTTTTCTAAATCCAGCTTGAACATCTGGAATTTCATGGTTCACATATTGTTGAAGCCTGGCTTGGAGAATTTTGAGCATTACTTTGCTGGTGTGTGATGAGGTGAATGCAATTGTGTGGTAGTTTGAGCATTCTTTGGGATTGGAATGAAAACTGACCTTTTCCAGTCCTGTGACCACTGCTGAGTTTTCCAAATTTGCTGGCATATTGCATGCAGCACCTTAACAGCATCATCTTTTAGAATTTGAAATAGCTCAACTGGAATTCCATTACCTCCACTAGCTTTGTTCATAAGGGTGTTTCCTAAGGCCCACTTGACTTCACATTCTAGGATATCTGGCTCTAGTCACACCATCATAGTTAATAGAATATTACTCAGCCATAAAAAAGAACAAATTTGAGTCAGTTCTAGTGAGGTGGATGAACCTAGAGTCTATTATACCAAGTGAAGTAAGTCAGAAAGAGGAAAACAAATGTCATATATTAACGCATAGATATGGAATCTATAAAAATGGTACTGATGAACCTATTTACAGGGAAGGAATGGAGGCACAAGTATAGAGAATGGACTTGTGGACCCAGTGGGGGTGAGAGAAAGTGGGCCGAATGCAGAATGCGTTAACATATGTACACTATCATGTGTAGAATGGATGGCTGGTGAGAAGTTGCTTTTTAACACAGGGAGCCCAGTCTGGTGCTCTGTGATGACCTAGATGGGTGGGATGGGAATTGGTGGCGAGGGGAGGTGGGGGGCTCAAGCAGGAGGGGATAAGTGTATAGTTGTGGCTGATACGTGTTGTGAGGCAGAAGCCAAAAACATTGTAAAAATTAAAAAGTAAATGATTCAAATACTGAACATGGATCCATAAATTTTATCATTTATAGCAGTTTGTAGAGTGTGCTCTGAATCAAGAGTAATAAAAAAGTGGTTAACATATACGTTTTTCAAACTGTGTCTGAGAATAGAACAAAAATTATGTACTCGGTGTCTTGGTATAGAACTTACGCAACTCTTATGTAAATTTGTAACTAAGCAGTATTTTTTAGTTCAGATATTCACTTACCATTCAGCTGCCTTTGACATTTGTTCATATCCATCTGCTGTTCATCATTCTCAATATTCCCTGCCTCTCCGCCCTGGGCACCGCCTGGCCATTGCGACCTCACGATACTAATAGAAATCACATTTGTGCATGTTGCTGCTCGGAGGGCTTAGCAGTGGGGCTGTCCTTGATGAACTCTCACTGAAGTGAGGCACTTTTCTAATGATGTACATATTTATTTCAGTAGATCCTTTAAAAAAGACAAGGTGTGATTAGAGCAGGTCAAGGGAGGGTCCTTGTTACTTGGGAAGGCAGGAGGAATTCTTCCTTCTGCACTTCAGAGCCTCCCGCCTCCCGGGGGGCTTTCTGGCTCTAAGACGGAGGCTATCCACACCCTCCCCCTGCTCCCAAGGGGTGTTCTTCCTCAAGAAAGCTGAACAGAAATCCCTCCCCAGTAGTCTATTAATGTGGCTAAAATTGGCTGATAGCCTAGACTTTGGTAAGACTTCCTTAGACACTGAAGGGAGTGAAAACAGGCTCTAGGCATCTAGCTCACCCAGGAAAACTGTCTGCTCTCACCCCTGTGTCAGTTTCCAAACTGAAACTACACCCTCCACTCTCCTGCCTGCAGAATAGAGAGGCTTAGGTATAACCTGAGGCAGAGGACCAGTTCCAGCATCAGACCTCCTGGGTTCAATCAGGGCTATGAGACCTTAGTCCCTCTCCAGCCTCAGAAAACAAGGGTAATAATGGTACCTGTTTCATAGGATTGTTATGGGAATGAAAACACAAATAAAATGCTTAGCATTGTTCCAGATGACAAAACAGTGTTAGTGGCTCAGTCATGTCCAACTCTCTGTGACCCCATGGACTATAGCCTGCCAAGCTTCTCTGTCCGTGGAATTCTCCAGACAAGAATACTGGAGTGGGTTGCCATTCTCATCTCCACGTGAGCCCTTAATAAATGGCAGCTACTGGTCTTACAGGTGACTCAGTGGGTAAAGACTCCACCTGCAATACAGGAGACACAGGAGACGCGGGTTCGATCCCTGGGTCGAGAAGATCCCTTGGAGGTGAAAATGGCAACCCTCTCCAGTATTCTTGCCTGGGAAACCCCATGGACAGAGGAGCCTGGCAGGCTGCAGTCCTGAAGTCACAGAGAGTCAGACCCAACCGAGCACACAGCACATACACACATGCCGGTCCTTCAGCCTCTCCCACTCTGCGTCAGCACCCAGCCTAAAACACCACCCCTCAGGAGCACACAAGGCCACCACTGTGTGGCTTCCTATTGTCAGTCACTCTCAGCATAGTCGTCCCTCTGAAGACCAGTTTGCAGGGCTGACTGTACTTCCAACTCCTGTCTTCATTGACTGTGCTGCCAGCTTCCATCACCCCATCCAACCCTCAACCTGCTGAAGCTCCTGAGCCACAGACCAGGGCCCTCTTTTCAGCCTGCTCAGACCTCTGTCCTTTGGAGTTCTTCATTCTCAGGCCGCTCCACGCCAACTGACAGCTCCTAAATATAGATCTTCAGCCCAGACCTCTCCCCAGAACACTTGACTGTGCCTCAGACATTCTAAACTCACACACCCCAAACTGAGCTCTTAGTAAATCCTTCATCAATCTTTTCTTCCATTCTTTCCATTGAGTAAATGGTACGTCTCTCCATCTTGTAGCTTAAGAAACTTGGGTTGGTTTTGACTCCCACCTCATGTTCACCCCCCTCACCAAATTCATCACCAGTGTCTCTTGATATTACTGCTAAAATACATTTCACTCCTTCCCCCGTGCCACCCAGGTCCAAGTTCCCCCTGGAATTTTGTACCCACTCTGCACTCAGGTCTCCATGCAGCGGTCAGAGTGATCTTTGGAATGTAAATTGGGCCCTGGTACTCCTTTGTTTAAAACCTTCTGGGCCAGAATGAAACACCAGATGCTGGCCTTGCCCTTGGTCCTGCACAGCCTTATCACCAGCCGCCTCACCTCTGCTCTCTTCATCTGACACCGCTGCAGCGCCCCCTGTTGGAGGGCCCCTCCCACCACCCTTCATGTTGCCTGTCCCACCACTCTGTACGTGCTATGAGCTGTCTCTTCAGTTGTGTCCAGCTCCGTGAGAGCGAATGGATGGTAGCCCACCAGGCTCCTCTGTTCCTGGGATTCTCCAGGCAAGAATACTGGAGTGGGATACTTCCCAACCCAGGGATCGAACCCATGTCTCCTGCAGCTCCTGCATTGCAGGTGGATTCTTTACCACTGAGCCCCCAGGGAATCCCTCCCACCAAGCTGATCTCCAGCTAAACTCAACTAGAGAGGTTGTCCCTGACCACCTGGTCTCACCTGGGCCCCTCCTGACACTCTGTCCTTCCTTGGCCTGTCCTTTACCTTCACTGTCTTTATCACAGTTTGATGTGTGTGTATGTGTCGGGGTGAGGGGGAGTCAAAAAGAAGGTCAGATGAGGGCCAAGCCTCCCTTCCTTTCTCCTGCCCTACTGCCTGCTCTGGTGGACAGACCCTGAAACTCCTCAGCTTGTTCTAGTCTGGCCTCAGAGTTGATCTCGGACAAGGTCTACAAGAGTTATGCCAAGGGAGAAAAGAAAAAGAAACTACTAGCAATTCCTACCCTGTGTCTTTGCCTATTCATTCACTCTTGCCCCTGTACCCTAATTCCTGGGCTTCATGCCAGCTCCTGCAGAGAAATGGCCCAGAAGTGATGGTGAAGCGAAAGACACTGGAGGGGTTGTTGGGTAATGGGAAACATTTGTGGCCCCACTTTTGTTTGTCTTATTAAAAGCAGTAAACATCTTTAGCAGAACCTAGAAGGTGCTGCAGGTGAAAGGGCAGGAGGCCTTGGAAAAGCAGGGCCAAGAGAAGAAGAAAAAGTCTCACCAGGCCCAAATAGGCCCAGTGTTGACAGGGAGGAGCCCCCCCCCCACCAACTGTGGCTCAGAGTAGACGGATGCCCCCTTGTATTCCCTCCCAGGAGAAGCAGAGCCCCTGGTTCACTGACCTGACATAGGAGGGCCCTCCAAATACATTTTCCTATAGAAATGTAACTACACTCAGTAGTAAGTCTGTAGAGTATCATGCTGAGGATCAACTATGGATCAGCCAGCCCATAATCACCTTTTATGATATGATTACTAAAGAAAAATTTCAAGACATTTATACAGCGGTTAAATATTTACTGTGTGCAAAGAACTGTGCTCATCATTGAACATGTATTATTATTGCATTTGATCCTTCTGACAACACTAGGAGGGAGGTAGGCCCATTTTACAGGTGAGTAAACTGAGGTTTAGAGGTTAAGTAACTTTCCCAAGGTCATTACAGTGAGTAGGTAGTGGTTCTAGGACTCAAACCCAAGTTTGATTTCACATGTTAAATCACTGTGATGAAATTGCAAACATAGCTATTTCTTAAATTAGGAACTACGTTTGCCTGAATATCTCAAGGCCCTTTTCCATCAACATTTTTTTTTTATCATTCTCTTTATATAATCACTGTGTATTTGTTTGTCCTTTTTAAAAACATTTTTTTCCTTGGGTCAAAATCAGTTACTTAGTAAATATTCATTTGATATTATAAATATTAACTGCTATTGTGACCACGATGACAAAAAAAGTCAGATTTGGATTTGTTATTGCATTTTGAAATCTTAATCTTTTTTTCAGAGACTCATCTATATTTAAAGTTTTGTTTATTTCTTACTGAAAGGAAGAAGATTTCTCTCCCCACGTCAGCTATACTCTGCCTCTGGCTTCGGCACCTTCCCAGCCTTGAAAATACAATGCTGCATCTTTTTGAAAAGCTCATCTCCAGTGAGAGAAATTCTCTGAGAAGGATCGAATGCTTTATGAAAGATTCATTGCTGGTATGTGCCGGGTTTTGTTGAGGAGAAAAATCCTTAAGGAAGATGCTGCATATTCTTTCTTTTAATCAGCAAAAGGGGAAAATGTAAACAAACAAGCAGTTGGCACCTTTTAAAATCATCATCTGTCTACATTTTATTTTTGAAATACCTAATGTCTGATGCTTTTCTGCTTGTGTTAAAAATAGGGCAAGGGAATTCCCTAGCAGTGCAGTGGTTAGGACTCAGTACTTTCACTGTCTCAGGCCTGGATTCAGCCCCTGGATGGAGAACTAAGTTAATGTAAGCTGAGTGGCACAGCCAGGAAAAAAAAAAGTTGATCACTGCACCTGATATTGCACATTCACAAGAACCGACATTTGGCCAACAAATTTCTCATTTCCGGCTTCCTTGGTGACTCAGATGGTGTAAAGCATCTGCCTGAAATGCAGGAGACCTGGGTTCAATCCCTAGGTTGGGAAGATCCCCTGAAGAAGGGAATGGCTACCCACTCCAGAGTCCTTGCCTGGAGAATTCCATGGACAGAGGAGCCTGGCAGGCTGCAGTCCATGGGGTCGCAAGGATCTGACAGGACTGAGCACGCACAGCACGCACCCTGTGAGCCATGTGCTGTGCTCAGTCGCTCAGTCGTGTCTGCTTCTTTGCGACCCCATGGACTGTAGCCTGCCATTCTCCTCTGTCCATGGAGAATCTCTAAGCAAGAACGCTGGAGTGGGTTGCAGTGCCCTCATCCAGGGGATTTTTTCCCAACCCAGGGATTGAACCCAGATCTCCCGCATTGCAGGTGGATTCTTTACCAGCTGAGCCACCATGGAAGCCCCTATGAACAATAGGAGGAATCAATTAACAAAGAAAATCATTCAGAAAACAAACTTCTAATCCTTCACTGGAGGAAAAAATCAAATACTTAAAAGATACAAAATGACACCCCCAGAAAAATGGTTAAAACAACAAAGTAACTACTAGGAATTCTGTCAGTGATTTTGGTGTCAGGCTACCGGCCTCGAACCCCTACCTCTATGCGGGGGCTGCCCAGCCTCCCCTCTACTCGGCACTCCTCAGGCCTGGGCGGTGCGGTGCTCAGTTGGCCAAATGGGCCCATTGCCTAATCCGGTGTCAGGGGCCCAGGCTAGCTGGCAGGCCTCAGAACCTGACCAATCCGGTGTTTTCCCTCTGTGGGAGGCAGCTCTGGAATTTATGGGCATTTTTGTAAGAGTGGAGTTAAGACCAGTGCACTCAGAATAAACAATTAAAACTCCCCGGGAGGTGTCATGCTTCCGGGCCTTCCTTCATCTTACAGGAACTTCGTGGGCTCCTACAGGCTTTCTTACTCGCTTTTGTCACCGAGGGGAGATATGGTACAGAGATGTGTTTCCTCTTGTACAGATGGAGAAAGCTAGTTCAAGAGAGGTGGTGAACAGTCAGATCTTAAGTCGGTGGCCAGGAAACTGGGCTGGAGAGTGTTCCCCTGCCCGCTGAGCTGAGCTGTGTTGGGGGCAGGGTGTGTCTGTCTCTGCATACCGGCACTGAGGTGGGCTGAGTTTACACAGCCTCCACCTAGACACCTTCTGTTGGTTAATCCAGTGAGAACTTTTTTCTCTCTCTCTTTCAAATTGAAGGCTGTGTGAGCGAATCATAATCAATCTGCTGCCTTCTTCCTATATCCCAGCCCTCTTTTCGGGTCCTGATCAGTCCCTACCAGGTCACGAGAGTGACCGTGGCCCTGCTTACCTTCTCCCTATCTCCCGGGCTCCTCTTTGCCTTCCCATCTTGGGGCCTCCAAGGGAACCATGGATAGGGTCACAGTGGCCAGCAGCCATGCTGCGTTCATCTGTGAGTTAGCTGGCCCAAATCGAACCCTCCTGATTTAGATGTTTACAATGTTTGACAGAAAAAAAAAAAGAAATAAAAAGATTGAAAGAGCCCAAAGAGAAAGCAAGTTAATTTTAGGGAAATTCTGCCTGAACTCATCTTTCAAAACAGTTGTATTAAACAAAAAAAAGTTGCATATTAAGGTGAAAAATAAGAATGTACCTTATATAAAAATAATTATAATATTCAAAATAAACAAAGGCTTTTAGAAGTCCTGGCAGCCCATTCAAAACGTAACCTTTATTGTCAGGTAAATCTATTTCTAACAGAAAGGTACAAGCTATAATTTAATTTTCTCTGGTCCTTTTTTAGCGGCAAAATATAGTAACTGAGCTATTTCCTTGCTTTCAAGGTCCTTATTAAATTTTCTTTAAGTCTTCTCTCTATGGAAAAATTCCAGTTTCATCACCCTAAGTTGATTTGATTCCGCAACCTTGTAATTCTTCTCTAAATCTTCTTTGTGCCCTTTTTACCTGTGGCCCTCAGGCCTGAGCCTGTCAGTAAACCCAGGATGAGAGAGAGAGAGAGAGAGAAAGCAGGCATTCCGGTTAAACATTGCATTGTATAACCTTCAGTCTCCAGTTTACAGTTTAAAATCATTTCCCCCCAAACAGTTTTGAAGTCAGTTGATTTCCAAAAGCATTTATCAGGATCATGTGTGTAGAGATTCAGCGCTTCCATTACGATTAAAGGAGGATTTCAGAGGGTGTTATTGTGTTTAATTTATTGTGGCATTGGCAGGATGTGACCCCTCTGCTGCCTTACGGTTCAAGGAGGTAATTACAGTACAGAGCTGCAAGTCCTTGATTGGAGTGGGCTGCTCTCCTCAGGATCCTGGGCCCTCAGTGCCACACAACCAAGCAGGCTGAAATAAGCCTGTGACGTGACCGAGTGATTGGAAGGGTAACCTGAAGAACATGCTTCCTGATTGCATCATCTGCTTCACTTATCAGAGCACGGTATCTCGGGGCCGTGACGGGACCCTGCGGAAGTATCAGAAAGATCTGGAAGGCTCGGATAAGACAGGACTGCTGTGCTTTCCTCTAGAAGTAACTTGATGCCTATTATATTAGAGTTGGATTCTGAGGGTAATTAAAGTGTGATGGTCTAGTAACTTGTATTTTATATGGAGCATTGTTAATTATGTTTCCATCTCTTGGGACTATCCAGAATTAGCCCTAGAAGTTCTATAGTTACCAAGATGTTGCAAAAACAAAAGATAAACGTGTTGTACAGGTTGTACAAAGTGAAATGATCCCTCCAAATGTTCTGTGGCCTCTCAGGGCCTCGAGGCTGGGTATTTTCCATTAAGACTATGAATAATAAGGTGCTAACCTAATAGTCACCTAAATTCTAGGTGCATGTGTATGTTTTTTGACTTCTAAAATAAAAGTAAGTTTTCAGAACCTGTTTCCTTTTGAGGCTCGCTGTTTGAGTCTCTTAGGCTGGACCTCCCCCAAGTCCATGGCCACCTGCCACATTTGATGCTCCTAAATAAATCGAGGTCTTAGCCTCAGTTTGTCGTCTACTGAGCAGACTGACGCTTTGCAAAAGCAGATGGTCTTGTGTTTCCCCTGACAGAACAGGCGATGCAAGACCATAATCCACAGCTTCAGACCTGACCTTAAAAACTCATGTCACCAAAAGCAGTGAAAGCCACTTGCTAATTATGCAGCTTTCTTGGCACTGTTTGGTTTCCCAAGGCTGGCCCCGAATCAGAAGGATGTTATGTTTTCCAGTTACAATTCTGTTTGCAGAGCCCAGAAAGCTATTGTTTATATTCTACATTTGAATGAAAAGTGCTGGCTGGGTGGCACTGTGCTTGGCTGCCCTGCTGCATGCCCGGGCTGGGATATACCCTGGTTCCCATGCCCTCCCATTCGATCCTTCGTTGGCTGGCCTCACATGCCGCCTGCCCCTCTAGCTGGGTCCAGAGATTTGTCCACGAAAGAGTGCAGGGGGAGGGGAAGGAAGGGGGATTGGTTTTGTTTATTCAGATTTTAAATCAGGAAACACTCCTGGTGTTTCTCTTCATAACTCCACCAAAATTAGTTCTTTATCTTGTCAAGTGTACCTCAATAAAAATAGGGTTAAGAACTAGTTCTTGATCTAATAAGAGCTTAAGAATAACAAACCTGCAGATAACCCAGTGGCCTCCTTGACCTCCCTCATATGAGATAAGATGCATTCTTGTTTCCATTCTCCAGATAGTAATCATAGCCACTTCAGAAAGAAAAAGAGACTCATTTTATGCTGAACTCCAAACACAGTTCCCCTTCAGTAAAAGATTATACCGAAAAATTAACTCTACATCCTGGATGATGTCAGTTTTCTCTGCTTGAATAACTTCTTACTAATGTTCTAGGGTTTTTTCTTTTCCTGCTTTCTCATTAGCAGTCTTTTCATTTCTTTCTCTTTTTTTTTTTTGAGCTCTTTAATGTGATGCATGTAATTTAACAAAAGCTAAAGTAGATAATTTAGCAGTGATCGAATAGAGAAGTGTGGAGGTGGTTTATGCTTGTGGCTAAAATGTCAAAAGAAACATCTCTGACGATAATTGCACTTTCCAGCATCGACCTCAGGGGGGCACCAGATCATCCAGCACTGTGAAGAAAAGAGACCTAGATGGCAAATTGTGTTTTCACTGTTGGGATGCAGGTCTTGGCAGCCAGTCAGAGATGAAGAGAGAGAAACAAAAAACAAAACAAAACAGGGCAGTAGTTGACCTAGAAGGTCACTGCCACTCAGAGGCTGAGCCAAGAAGCAGCAGGGGGCGAGGAGCCGTCTTCCCACCCAGGCTACACAAACCAAGGGGAGAGAGGCTGCTGGGCCAGACGCAGGAGGAACTTGAGGTTTGGGGGACTTTGCACGGCTTCCAGAGCTGGCATCCCTGTGTCTTAATGCTTTCAGACAGCGCGGGTAAATTTAAAACACAAAAGTACATTTGGTACTTGTTAAGTTTTTTCTTTTTTTCCCCTTAAGCCCAGAAATGACAGATTTATCACTAATTAAACAATAATTTCATTATAGAGTACTGAAAAAAAATTGCTGGTAGTATAAACAACATCTGGTAAAGATTAAAAAGAAAGAATAATTTTTCCAAGCTCAAATTTGATGAAAGAAACACAAATGTTTTGAAACAAAATAGATCTTAAAATGCAAAAGGGATATTTACAGTCTTGAGTTTGGTATTTTGAAAGTAGAAAAGAAGAAAATGGCATAATAAAAAATACATGTTTATAAAGGTGCCTTAATTTATATGACAGATATGAAGATTTTTTTTTATATAGGTAGTTTTTTTTAGACCAAATTGTCTTTTAACTCAAAAGTCTATTGAAATGAAAGTTACAAAGAATTTTTTTTTAAAAAATAGGACTGTTATTTTTTTTGATAAATAGTCACCTTTTAATTTACATACATAGATTAACGCAAGGGCTCCTGCCTGTCAAGGTAGGATACACAGTGTATCAGATACACAGAGTCAGGTACGCAGTGGCATGTGTTGCTGGCCATAAAATTAGACCATGAAAGAGAATCTACCCCAGGCTTACTGAACTTCAGTTTATCTTTCACCTGAAACTTCTCTATTTTTTAGGAAAAATAATGTGTAAAAGGTGACAAATGAAGAAGGCTTGAGAATTTTGTTTCCATTTCTTCACTGCCTTTTTTGTTTTTTACAAGAGGAATTCACTTTTTTCAGTGAATTACCTCAAATCATAGTTTAATTTCCCTCTCTGGCTTGTATTCTCCTTCTCCCCTCTCCCCATACTCTTTCCAACACAGATTCAGAAAATGATAGGGAAAAAGGAAAGATTTCCTGAGAATTCTCAGGCAGCCAGTAATAATCATTGATGAGCTGGGATGAAAATAACAGGTTAGGCACCAGGGGGGGCTTTTCTGGTGGCTCAGCAGTAAAGAATTCACCTGCAGTGCAGGAGCTGCAGGAGACATGGGTTCAATCCCTGGGTCAGAAAGATCCCCTGGAGGAGGGCATGGCAACTCACTCCAGTATTCTTGCCTGCAGAATCCCATGGACAGAGAGGAGCCTGGGGCTGTGGTCCATAGGGTCACCAGGAGTTGGGTCTCAACTGCAGTGACTTAGCACGCATGAGTAGACACCAAGGCCAGAGAGTGAGCATGGATGTCGTTTGTGCAGTTCATGGCGCAGAGTGCCAAGCCGGCCTCTCCCTCACCTCTGCTTACAAACGGCCTAGAAAATGCAGCTGCTGCATGCTTCTCTGTGTTGCTTAGTCTTCCCTTGTTTTTTTTTTTTTTTTCTTCTGAGGGATGACAATGGGCTGTCCTGGGCAGAGAAGAGACAAGCAGTGCAGTCCTGGGTAGCTGTAGAAAGGGAAGGGAATGTGCCCCCAGAGCGGTCCCTCTTCCTCTGTTCATCCTCTGACATTCAGTGAGAGAACTGGGGGCACTGTGAGAGAAGGGAAGAAGGGTGCAACCGCTGTTATTGATGGCCTCCTGGTAATGAAGCTTCCCTAGACTTGAAATAATCTGTACATGGAAATCGTTAGACCAGATGGAGAAGAGAAGAGCTTGAGAAGGAACAGATTTTGGTAGGATGGGGAAAAACAGACAAACAGATGGAACCCAAGAAAGGTTTTCTTTTCTGTCCTCATTCTAATAGAAAAGATAATTGCTTGGTTTGTGGGATTTCAGAGCTAGGACCCAGAAGTTTGAGTTGCAGAGCGACCTGTTGTGTTACTTTGGGGACCCATTTTACGAATAATACAGGACCCTGAGGGGTTAAATGTTTGCCTCTTCCCTCACATGGATGTGTAAAGATTTGGAGGAGGGGGGAGGAGGTAGTAATTTATGGCTTCCAAAGAAGCATAAATTAAGACTTTAATTCTATTTGGAGGATTCTCTTGATAAGAAAAGCGGCTTAAGTTTGCTTTTGTGATTTGGTGTCCTTGGGACACATGCCTGGCCTGTGAGCACTCTAGGCTTCATGAGGGGACTCACTGACCCTGAAATTATGTGCTCGGAAAGTGTGAAGAGTCTCATTTTTAAAACCGTCAGTAAAGGCTGCAGATGAGAAAGAGTTGTTCACAATCCTGGAGTGGCAAGGGAGACTGGTTTTTAAATCAAAATCTCTGCCATTGGTGTTTCAGTAGGGGGTCCCCTCCCTCCTGGCATCTTATCTGTTTTGAAAGCTAAAACAGCTTGTAGAAGCAGGTTAAGGGCAACTGTGGTCCAACCTGTTTGGACAGAAGGAAATCTAAGAGGAGAGTGGATCGGCATGGAGAAAACAGATTCCACATAGTCTATATATTTAAAACATTTGATTGAGCTGTTTCACTAGAAAACACTGCATGAAAGAGGAGCATGCAGAGTTAGAACTTTCTTGCTTTCCCGCTTGCTTTTCAAGGTAGCCCTGTTCTATGCATTGATCGACCTTTTCTCTGCCATTTAGAAACCTCTGTCATCAGTATAGATTGATTTTCTACTAGCATCAGATTTATAGAATGGTTCTGGAGTAGTTAGACCATTTAGAACAAAGGGAACGGTTCTATTTTACCATTTTCAATTTTAGTCTTACTTTCTGTCAGTGCATTTTTAGCCTCTGTGTGTCATATGACGGTGTTGTTTGGTTCTTAAACACTCTTACTCAAGAACCATATTATCTATATATGAAACTTGGAAAAACTGTTCTGGCAAATTTGATGAGTCACATTTTTTCAAGATAGGCAGTTTGCTTTTCTCTTGTTTGATATTTTCCATTATGAATACATAGAAACTTCTGTGATATTTTCTGGGCATATACCCAGTGACTTTTAAATAACTGTTAGTATTTACAGTGAGGCTGAGAAGCAGGGAGATAAATGACTTGTCTGAGATCAAAGTCAAAAAATACTCTGTCTCTCTCCTGTTGAACCATCAATCAGTCAAATTACTTTCTTGAGTACGTAATGAATTTAATCTATGAAAAATTTTAGTTGTTTTCTTTTAGATAAAAATAGACATCAATGAAAGATTAGAGAATATATATTACTCTACCTAGAAAGCAGAGATTTGCATCCTGCAAATCATAAATCTCTTCAAATAAAAGGAGTTATCCCATCATTTTAACAAGTGGTAATGTTCTTTCCTCTGTGACAGCTGTAATGGCGGTGTGTGAACACTAGATGGCACACGTTCAATGTTATTGTACATCTAGAAATGCCAGCACAGAAGAGAGTGGAAGCTACTGGAGATAGGCACCATTCTTTAGCCTGGCCTAGAAAAGTTAAGAGGAGATAAATATCTTTTTTCTGCTTTTCTTGTTGAGGGGGTATGAAAAACTGTTCCCCAAAGCTCAATATGACTCTAAGAAATTCCATATAAAGCCTAATTTAGTAACCTGTGGACGCAGCTGTATTATACCTGTTTTAGAACACACATGGCATCTTCCTCTGGCTTAATCTCATGGTATGAGCGCCAGCCAGAATGATATGGGATCGTGGAAATGTACTGATGGTCCAGTGGTTAGGACTCTGCACTTCCACTACCAAGGGCACAGGTTTGATCCCCGGTTGGTGAACTAAGATTCCACAAGCCATGCAGCAAAAAAAAAAAGGGAAAAAAGCAAACAAAAAGATATGAAATCTGAGTTAGGCCCTCTGAAGCCCCACCCAGGCCACAGTAAGTTGGCTTCTGCAGATTTAAATAATCAAAACTGTCATAAAAATATTCATGGATTAAATTAGACGGCTTTCCTTATTCAAGATGATAGTATATTTTTTTCTTCATCGTAAATAATTTAAGCTGCTAAATTCATAGTGCTCTAAGATGTCATATTATTTAGTCTGGCATGGTGGTGGTTACTGCTTTCATTAATAATAATTTTAAATTACTATGTACTCATTTCCTAATCAGCAGGAATGAAAAGATAACAGTTCTAGCTTCGACCTTGAGGCACTTTTAAGTGATGTGAGGAGATCAGACACATAGGGGACGTTAAGTAAAGCTAGCAACACAGGGCTTCCCTGGTGACTCAGATGGTAAACAATCCACCTGCAATTCAAGAGACCTGGGTTCAATCCCTGGGTTGGGAAGATCCCCTGGAAGAGGGCATGGCAACCCACTCCAGTATTCTTGCCTGGAGAATCCCCATGGACAGAGGAGCCTGGTGGGCTACAGTCGAAGGGGTCGCAAAGAGTTGGACACGACTGAGCGACTCAGCACAGCACAGCAACACAGGTAGGCTGTGTGTCTTCATTATGGCCTGCTGGTAGATGGTATTTTCTAATTTTCTATGATACTTATTGACTCTCTTTTGTATACCATGTGGGCTTATTGTTGAAAATGTGGATTTTACAGAGTATAAGTTGAGTAAAGAAGAAAAAAGGTTGTCCATAATCCCCTTACCCCAAGAGAACTTCTGTTTGTATTTGTATGGAGGGCTTTTGCCATGAACTAGTTGTTCTTTTTTTTCTAACTCAAAGAAATATATCCATTTTCTAGACATCAGCAGTCGTGGACAGCTCATTTCCCTGATAACAGCGAGTCATTATTGATGAAATGCTTCTGATATTTTACTTTCTCGTGGTCTTTTCCTTTACAGCCTGAAGCTGCTGCCTGCCACCCCGCCATATTCAGAGTTGTGGATGAAATATTCAGGTAAATATTGTGCTGTTTCTGCTCATAATTGGTCTAAATATGTTCAGCTTCCAAATAGAAATAAAAAATTCTGTGGTAGTCTCTGGCTGTACTTCTAATTCCATCCCATCCTGCTGAGCTTTTTGGTAAAACGCAAATGTCAATGTGTATTTAAACACCAATGCCTGAGAACTAAGATAACTATCTTTTTTTTTAACCTTTTAAAAATCTAATAATAATGGTTAAAAATCAGAATTGAATTAGATTTTGCATCAGGCGTTATTCATGTAGAATTTTTCTCAATTAAAAATGAAGGGTAGTAGTGTTCTTCCTTCACCACATGAGGGCTGACCAATCTTTTTAAAGCTAAGGAACACCAAAAATAATAAATGAATAATTCCATTCTTAACAGAGCACTTCTGAAAGGCAGAATCAACATGCATGTTATCTAACAGCACACCAATTTTTATTCTGCACATACGAGAGCTTCTTGGTAAATGCAGTAGATTTATAATGATGAAAGATGAGCCCATTGGACACCAGGTTGGGTGACTGACAGTTAATGAGGGGCCAGACCCCTCGCGAGGAGCTTGCCCCCAGTGGGCAGATGGGTGGCCAGCCTCTTTCCTGTGTGCTGGTGCAGCCAGGGCCAGGGTATCTACCCTCTTTATCCAGTCCCCCTCAAACTCAGCAAATAGAGGCCCCACGGCAGACAAAAGACATTGGGAAAAGGAATTTTTACAAAGCAAGTAATCCAGCACTTAAGTTGGTCTTGAAACATATGAGCTTTAAGTTAAATGAATGTAGAAATAAGTAAGAATGCTGTTTTTAGTTTAAAGCTAGCAAAGTTTCGGTTGATTTTTTTTTTTTTTTGGTGTTGTTTAAACAAACATAAAGAAAAGTTAGTTGTATGAAAATGCATGGAAACCAAACCAGGAACATGCAGATTCTTCCACCCCTTTGCTGGAGGGATTTAACTGAACTCTTATAACCCTGGGGCACCCCTTTCTCCACTTTCAAAAGCAAAAGTTCGATGAATGTTCCATTTGTGGTCATACAGGGTGCAAATATTTGTAAAGAACATCCCAGGCCCATGTGGAAGAGATATGAAGTGCTTAATAGTTTAAAAACCAAGAAAGAGAGTTCTGCACATTGTAATTTTAAAGGAAGTCTTTAGAAAAGGGACTGACAGACTTCTCCTGCTTTCACGCAAGAACTGAAATCTGATGAGCTGACATTGCTGCTGAAGCTTATGGCACAAAAAGAATGTTTCCGTGTTTCCCTTTTGCATATTTTGGTTCACATATTTTCCAGATTAATCACTGAATGTGTTGTGATCTGGCCTTGCATTGTTCAGGTCCGCACTCCTGGAAACCGATGGAGCCCCAGAAGTACTAGCCGGCATTCAGGTGTTTACACTATGCTTTGTAGAAGCTCTGGAAAAAGAAAACAAGCAGGTTCGTTATATTGCAGATATTATTCATTCCCCCAAGGGAAAAGAGGCTGTTAAGAATATAATCACCAGAAGAGAACTTTATTTTCAGTGATTTTGATAGACTGTTTTGTTCATGGAGAAAGTTTCCAAACAAATACACCAGCAAAGGCAAAATCATTTTGTGTGTGTACTCAGTCATGTCCAACTCTCTGGAACCCCATGGGCTGTAGCCCGCCAGGTTCCTGTGTCCATGGGATTTCCCAGGTAAGAATACTGGAGTGGGTTGCCATTTCCTCCTCCAGGGAAAATCATTCTAATTGAAAGTAAATCAAGATGGTTCCTATCTGTTCTGTGTCCTGGTACTCAGAAGCATTTGTCTATTGCTGTGCAGAGAACTCTGCCATATGATCAGGTGCCACCCCAGAGGGTGGACTTGCTGGGCCCTGTATTGTACGCTGTTTGTTGAGTAGGACTCTGCCCCTCCCAGGCCAGAGAGAGGTGTTCTAGAGTCTCTATGGCATGTGCTAAGAAGGAAATGGCACTTATTCCAAAGCAATACGGACATTCTTAATTATTAGTTTCCATTCATATCAGAGGCCTAAATGTGAATTGGATTCCAGGAGATAGGAGGTAGTGAGTGTGATGCTATTCAGTTATAATTTAAATAATTATAGAAGAGGAGCTAGGAATGGCCATGAAGAAAACATGTGAGTTGGACTTAGTAAGCAAGAAGACTTGCACGGGGAGGGCTGTTGGCAGAGGCAGCTGACCAGTTAGAGTGACCTGTGAAACTGGAACCTTTCCTACCAAAGTTTTCACCTTTGTGCATTTTAATTGGCCTGCATTCTAATGGCCACAGACCTGATGTCTGTGTGGTTCTTTGCCCATTGAAGTGCCTGAACGCACTGCAGTTTCCTGTGAGGTCATGGTCTCTTGGGATGCTTTCTGCAGTTTGCCTTAGGGGATCAGTGCTGTGATGCCTGGTCTACTAAAATCCCATATACCCCTATGCCAAGAAACCTCTCAGGTTTTAGCAGATGTTTCTGTTTTTAAGGCAGTGATAAATATTTATGATTTTTTTCCCGCATCTTCTCCTTCCCTAGGGAAGTTAGCTAGACTGTAGCAAACAGCATTATCAATGGTGCCCAGCCTGGAATTCTGGAGGAGAGCTCTGCTGAAAGGCACTGTTTGGCCCTCATGTTTATTTTGAGGCAAACTAAAAATATCTTTTATCCTCCCTGAATATTCTTTGTTTTTCCGATTAGGAACCAACCTCCAAAAACCTGCACCTTGAATTCCTGGAACAGACCGAGGTTGGGGTGGAGGGCAATGGTGAAAGAAGCCTTGCTCTGTACCATTAGCTTGAGTCTGTCTTTCTTATCAACTTTGTCCTTGAGTTTCAGGGTTGGCCTTAACACTTTAGATTCAGACTTATAGTCACTTTTAATTTAGAATAGTACCCTGCCCACGTGCCACTAGTGGTAAAGAATCTGCCTGCCAGTTGGGGAGAGGCAAGAGAAGCAGCTTAGATCCCTTGGGGTAGGAAATGGCACCCCATTCCTGTATTCTTGCCTGGAAAATTCCATGGGCAGAGGAGCCTGGCGGGCTGTATAGTACATGGGGCCACAATGAGTTGGACACAACTGAGTGATTGAACATACACCCTACCCAGGCCCTGTATCTGGTGGTGTAAGGGACACAGAATTGGTCCTGGAGGAAGGCAGAGCATGGATCAAAAAAAAAGCCAGGAATTCACTGTCCTTCCGTTGGGCTCAGGATGCAAGAGCAGTAACCTCTTAACTTTGCAGATGCCTTCATCCCCACGTGTCATGTCATGTCGCTTCCTGGGCTGTTCCCGACTGCCTGCCTTTGTAGGCAGTGCCATTCTCATCATCAATCTCCTGCCTTCTTGAGTGCCCCTTCTTAGATTAATCATAATCCCTGATGCATGACACCCTCTGTCCTATATGATCCATGTGTAACCCTCTTTCTTTCTGTGTTTTATTCATTCATCCACATATTCATTATTAATAAATGAATATCTACCAACCTGACAGTTAACAAGACCTGGTCCCCTAGTAGAAACTTCAGGTTATTCCTATGCTCCTCTATCCTGTCATCCTGACTTTCTCCCTTCAGGTAACTGCTATCCTTTATTTTTTCTGAAAACAGTTTGATCATGTATATGTTCTTGTTGTTTAGTAGCCAAGTCATGTCCAGCTCTTTGTGACCTCCTGGACTGTAGCCTGCCAGGCTCCTCTGTGCATGGGATTCTCCAGGAAAGAATACTGGAGTCGGGTGCCATTTCCTTCTCCAAGGTGTCTTCCCAACCCAAGGATTGAAACCACACCTCCTGCGTTGGTGGGCGGATTCTTTACCACTGAGCCACCAGGGAAGCCTGATCATGTGCATATGATAGTTAGACCATGTTTTCTTTATTTATGATTGGTTTTGCACTTTATAAAGCAAACGACAAATGAAAGTGGTACTGCATCTGCAGTCTCCGAGCCTTGTTCTTTCCCGCAGTGTGTCGCCAGGCTTGCTCTGTGCTGTGGGTGGTGGTGGGGATTGCGTGTAGTACTCTGTGGGGAGAGTGTATACAGTATAGCTGTCTTCCTGGCGGTGAGCCTTTGGATTATTTCCAGATTTTGTTTTCTTTCATAAATAGAGTTTCTCTGAACAGTCAAGATGTACTTAAGAGTGCTAGTGCTGGTTATTATGTGTGCAAAGGCAGCTTTGGCAGGTACTGCCAAATTGTTTTCATACCTGGTTGTGCCAATTTACATTCCCCCCAGCAGTTAGGAGAAATCCCATCAATCCGCATTCTTTCCCATTGTCAAAAATGTTTATCTTCAGTGCTTCTCATTCTCTTTTTCATCCTTTCCTCCCATCCTTGTTTTATTTGGAGAGCATAGCTGCAGCCCCATCAGTGTGCCCAGTCAGACTGGTAGCCATGAACTTAAGGCTGTCATGGCCGGCCTCTTTCCTGAATTTGCCTAATGGCTCCAGGACAAGCAGCGAATCAGTTCAGGTTCTGGTTCTAGTAGTGACAGAGTTTAATAATGTATTGGACTAAATCTCCCGCAGATAACAATTATAAACTCTGGAGAAAATATTTTTAAAAAACTATTTGAAGGTACTGGAAGGCAACCCAAAAAGCAGATAAAAACTGGAGGGGTTTCAACTCTTGAAAAAGTAAACCACATTGGGTAATCTTCTAACTTTTCCCAGAGGGCTCTCATGTGATGGGTGGGAAGGAGATTAAATGAGGCTAGGGAGTGGCCTGAACCCAGGGCAAATCTGATTGGCTTGAGGTGTTAAAAAACAGAGCTGTGGGCTGCCAGAACAAAAAAACAGATGAGGCAAAAGAAACTAATATCAAAAGATAAACCTAGGGACTTCCCTGGTAGTCCAGTGGTTAAGAATTTGCTTGCCAATGCAGGGGACATGGGTTCAACCCTTGGTTTAGAAAGATCTCACAGCAGCTAGCCCATACACCACAGCTTCTGAGCCTGCGTGCTCTAGAGTCCGTGCTTCACAACAAGGGAAACCACCATAATGAAAGGCCTGGGCACCCCAATGAAGGGTAGCCCCTGCTCACTGCAACTAGAGAAAGCCCATACACATCAACAAAGACACAGGGCAACTGATAAATAAGTAAATACATAAATAAAAGTGTTTAAAAGATCAATTAAAATATACCTACAAGTACATTAATTACAAAAACTATGTGAAAATCAACCAAATATACTAGGTAAAAAGGAAATATGTCAGACTGAATGAAAAACTAAGACCCACTATACATTGTTTTCAAGAAATCCATTCTAATTATAAAGACACAGATTAAAAGGAAGGAAAGAAACGTTATGTAAACAATAAGCACAAGAAAGCTGGTCTGGCTCTACAAGCAGCAGACAGATTAAGTTTTAAGGTAAGGAGTACAGACAGACAAAAAAGAGGGACAGTTTATATAGTTCATCAGGAGAAACACCAACTACAAATGGATATATGCCTAATAACAGAGGTCTGAGATACACAAAGTAAAAACTGAGAGAAGTAAAAGGAGAAACAGGTGACTCCACAGTAATACTTGGGAGAAAATTAACAAAAGGTGTGTAAGATCTCTATGTGGAAAACCACAAAATAAGAAAACTTAAACATATGAAGAGAAACCATAATCATGAATTGTTGAGATGCCCGGTTCAATGTGATCCTAGTTAAAATCCCAACATAGTTTTTAAAACAGAAATCGATAGGCTGATTCTAATGCAAAAAATCTGTAGTAGCCAGGATAATTTTGAAAAAAAAAAAAAGAGGATTCCAAAAATCAGAGGATTCACACTGATTGATTTTAAGACTTTAAGCTACAGTAATCGAATTCAAGACGGTGAGGTACTGGCAAAAGGACAGACCAGTGGAACAGAATAGTGTCTAGATATTTTCATGTAATCAACTGATTTTTTTACAGAGATACCAAGGAAGTTCAATATGGAAAGTTTCCAACAAATGGCACTGAAACAGCTGGATACCCAGATGAGAAAACATGAACCCCTATCTCACAAACATAAAAATCCATTTGAGATGGATTGGACTTCATAATAAATGCTGAAGACATGAAGCTCCTAGAAGAAAATGAGGAGAGTATCTTTTTTTGACATTAGGATAATCTAATCTTCCTTAGAAGGAATGCAGAAAAGCACTAAGCAGTATGATGTATAAATGATCCATTTATAAAAATGGATAAATTAGACCATCAGAATTTAAAATGTCTGGTCTTTGTAGACATCCTTAAGCAAATGAAAAAGCAATCCACCCAGCAGGTAAAAAAAATTCCCGATACATATATCTAATAGGGGATTTGTGTTCAGAATATATAAAGATCTTTTACAACTCAAGAACATAAGAAACAACTCAGTTTTAAAAATGGACAAAAGACTTGAATACACAACTTCAAAAAATATGTATAAAGTGAAAAATGAAGTCTCTCAGTTGTGTCCTACTCTTGCGACCCCACGGACTGTATGTAGCCTGCCAGGCTCCTCTGTCCATGGGATTCTCCAGGCAAGAATACTGGAGTGGGTTGCCATTTCCTTCTCCAGGGGATTTTCTTGACCCAGGAATTGAACCCAGGTCTTCTGCATTGCAGGCAGATTCTTTACCAACTGAGCTACAAGGGAAGCCTGACAAGTATGTAAAGCAGCTGGAATTTTCATAAATTGCTGACCAAAGTGTGAAGTGGCATAACCACTTTGAAAAATTACATGGCAGTTTCTTACAAAGTTAAGCAAGCATCTACTCTATGACCTAGTAATTCCATTCCTATGGTATTTACCCAAGAGAAATAACAGCACATGTCCACAAACAAGACAGAAATATGAATGTTAATTGCATCTTTATTCATAATAAAACCCAAACTGGAGACAATACAAATGTCCATCAATGGGAGAATAAATAAACAGATTATGGTATATTCATACAATGACTACTTTAGAACAGTTTTTTAAAAAATGAAGTATTTAATCCACAGTAACAAGGATGAGTCTCAAAAGAACATGTTGAGCCAAGGAAGCCAGACAGAAAAAAACACATACTCTTATGATTCCATTTGTGTGAAATTCAAGAATATACAAAACTGATCTCTCTCATCAAAATAAAAATAGCAGATGCCGGGATGGGGTGGAGGAATTGACTGTAACAGCTACAAGGGAACTTTCTGAGGTGATCGAAATGGTCTGTGTCTTGACTGAAATGATGGTCATGTTGGATTTACACATTTACCCAAAGTCATCAAATTGTACACTAAAAGCCCTTACCATTGACTGTAGACAGATTTTACCTCAGCTTTTTACAGGAGTACTTCAAAGCTGCTGTGCCTTCCAAGGGCGTAAGGGTACAGCATTTTGGCCGTCAGAGTATGTGTAAGCAACACTGTTGTTTTTTGATAAGCCCATCTCCCATCTGCCTTGGAAACTCTCATATAAATAGATTTATGTATATAATTGTGTTCATGTGAGGTAAAGAACTGATATAAAGACATCAAGGGCATAACTTTATTTTTCTTAAGTCCTGGAAGGCATCTTTAAAAAGATTTAATTTTTTGGAACGTATTTATAAGATTATCAGAAGCATCTTTTATTTTTGATCATGTGTAAGACATTATGACCACATGAAGTACTAAAATTTCTTTTTGGGGCAGAGGACGCAAGATTTTATATTTCCTTAATACCTTTTCCAATGTTAATGTTCAAATGGCTTTAAATGTTTGTTCTATTATAGTTGAAGTTTACACTCAAGACCTACTTTCCTTATGCTTCTCCATCTCTTGTCATGGTGCTCCTCCAACACCCGAAAGGTATGTGAAGGTTGATTCTGCCCATATTAAAATAATTTCTGGGAAAGTACAAAATCATAACCCTTTCCTCCCGTTCCTTATCTGTAAAACCAGGGAGATGGATAATGTTCCTTTGAACTCTCAGCGTCACACATCCTGTGGATTTTGATATGAGAATTTGCTTGACTTCCTTACTAAAAGAAAAGAAAACAATGGCCTCTAGTTGGGTTTTGACAATCTGTTCTGGTTAACACAGGCCTCTGCTGGTGCCAGGAAGGTCCACCTGGATGCCAGGAACAGGCTAAGACGTGGCTGATTTGGAATAAAACAGTACATTTATCTGTATTTCATTCTTTCTTCTCTGTGCCCCCTGCTGCAAATGAAAAGATAAAATGATGAATGAAGCTAAGGAAATTTAGGGGAAATTTCTCCTAATGTAGCCAAGGGAAGTCTTTTGAAAGAATTCAGTAAGTGTGTTAGACCACAGCCTTCTGTGATTTCATTTGTCAACCTTCCAGAGGCCGTATTCATGTGGGGGAAGTGATGATTCTGTCCTCATTCAACCGATGTTGATCTGTTGACATGCCTGTGAGCTCCTGTTTATGAAACATTTCAGAAATAGAAAATACAGACATCCTTCCCCACTAATGCCTGAAATCTAAGGAGAGGTGACACTGAAACAAGACAGATGCTATGCTGTAGAAAAAGGCATTTCATCTGACCGTGGAAAGATAGAGGAACCCGTAATATGTCCTTTTTGTGCCATTTTCCCCTACCTTTTTTCCTGAGACTGGAGTAAGTAGATTCACTTGAGGAAAGTATGATTTGAGGTCTCAGAGTATTTTACAAAATCAAGACTACGTCTCCTTTTTCTAAAAGATTAAGCTCTCGCCCAAAGTGGCCCACTTGACACCGTCCTTTCAGACCCTAGAGGTGGGGGTGGAGACAGGCCCGGTGGGGCCTCTGGTCAGCGGTTTTGTGGAGCTTAACCTGTGGGAGCACAATGGGAACACTTTAATAAGACAGGAGCATCGTGATTCACTTTCCAGGGGCCTATCTCACAGCCCAAGTCAGATCAGCAAAGTCCAAGGTCAGCCTATGTAATAAGCAGCTAAATGAGCTCCACAAAAAATCTCGGGGTTGTTATTTTTCAAGTTTGGACATCTATAAACTAAAGGCTATTTGCGCTGGTTCCTAGAACAATTTTCTGCATATTACTTTTGGAAAAAATAATGTTATATCCACAGTTTGAAGGGTTTCTTAAGAGTAGAGTCTTCTGTTCATCAAAAATTGATTTTATGCCCACTGTAAAGTCCTATGAGGTATGAAAGATGAGTGACTTATGAACCCTGAATATCCAGGAGCTACAAGTAAAAGAGACATAAAATAACTATCTAAAAAACTAATAAAAAGAGAAAATGAAAATGCCGTGAAAGGCTGCAAATCAAGAGTTACAAGAACTCAGAAGAGGGAGAGAGATAATTTATGATTCTTTAATCTGTAGCATTTGTGGGGTAGTAGTAGTTCCTGTATCACTTACATTATCT
The DNA here is from genome assembly GCA_007570785.1 of Antilocapra americana. Classification (NCBI taxonomy): domain Eukaryota; kingdom Metazoa; phylum Chordata; class Mammalia; order Artiodactyla; family Antilocapridae; genus Antilocapra; species Antilocapra americana. The sequence continues at coordinate 18,467,228 of ML661897.1, forward strand.
TTATGGTATATTTAATCCCAGAATCTATCACTGCATGGAAATGTGGAACCTTTTTCAGCTGTTGTTTAGAACTACAGATACATACATGCTCAGAAGTGTTTAAGATCATGGGAAAAATGTGAAACCAGAAAAACTAGCTTAAGGAAAGACATTTGTCTTTTTCTGTATGATATCCATATGTCTTTTTCTGGCCTTTTAAAAAAATTGTAAACCTGAAGTCATGTTCTGAATTCATCACAATCATAGTTGGGAAGCACATTCCTTATTGACTATTTTTTTTTGAAAAATATATTTTGAAACCACAAATTATTAGTGATAGATGAGGGAGTGGGTGAGTAGAAAAGAAAAAAAGCTGGGCATCTTCAACATAGCCTTCCTAAATCTTACCGTGGGCTGCCTGTGCCGTCTCATGTACCCGAATTAAAGAGCCTTTGAAGTTTAGCTCTGTGTAACACTGATGGGTCTTTTCTTCCCAGCCCTGAGAGATGGAATCTGGCGGGGATCAGCTTGAGGGTGGTGATATGGATTCCGTGGACCAGGAAGACTAGGCCTTTCCCCTGAACAGGCCCCTTCTGGTCCCCACTGCATTGATTCCTAACAGGTTTGACTCTTCTTCAGCTCCTGTCTGATGGCTGTCTCCACCCACAGATATTCCGCAGGGACTATGGCACCAGTCACTGACACATATCTCTGAAATGCTCAAAGAAATAGTTGAAGACCACGGGTAAGCACAGACCAATGACTCCTAGATCTCTTTCACACGTGGTTTCTCTGGTATCCTTATCTTTCCTGTGAGCAAGCCTGACAGGGGAAGGCATTGCAAGCATACCTCGGAGATATTGCAGGCTCAGCTCCAGACCACAGCAATAAAGTGAATCACACGACCTTTTTGGTTTCCCTGTGCATATGAAAGTTAGGTTTACACTGAACTATAGTCTGTTTACTGTTGAGCGGCATTATATCTTAAAAAAACATGTACATACCTTAATTTAAAAATACTTTATTGCTAAAAAAGGCCAGTGACTCATAATCTTTTTTCTGGTGGAGGATTTGCCTCGATGATGACACTGCTGAGTGATCAGAGTGGTAGATGCTAAAGGCTGGAGTGGCTGTGAAAGTTTCTTAAGACAACATGAAGTTTGCCACATCAGTTGACTCTTCCCTTCACAAATAATTTCTCTGTAGCATGCAGTGCCTTTGATAGCATTTTACCCACAGCAGAACTGCTTTCAAAATTAGAGTCATACCTTTCAAACCCTGTCACTGCTTTCTCATCTAAGTGTATGTGATATTCTAAATTCTGTGTTACCACATTTGTGAAGTGTTCACAGCAACTTCACCAGGAATAGATTCCACCTCAAGAAACCACTTTCTTTGCTCATCTGTAAGAAGCATATCCTCATCTGTTAGAGTTTTATTGTGAGATTGCAGCCATTCTGTCTTCGGGCTCCACTTCTAGTCCTAGTTCTCTTGCTGTTTCCACCATATCTGCAGTTACTTCCTCCACGAATGTCGTAAATCCCTCATAGGCACCCACGTGGGTTGGAATCAACTTCTTCCAGACTCCTGTTAATGTTGATATTTTGACCTCTCCCCATGAGTCACAGTGTTCTTGATGGCATCCGCAATGGTGAATCCTTCTCAGAAGGCTTTCTGTTTACTTTGCCCAGATCCTGTGGAGGACTCGCCCTCTATACCAGCTATTTGTTTTGTTTTGTTTTTAGTCACTAAGTCATATCTGACTCTTTGTGACCCTACGGACTGTAGCCCACTAGGCTCCTCTGTCCATGGGACTTCCCAGGCAAGAATATTCCCCCAGAGAATCTTCCCGGCCCAAGGATTGAACCTGCATCTCCTGCATTGGCAGGAGGATTCTTTACCCCGAGCCACCAGGGAAGCCCATGGTGAAATGAATGTCCAGCCCTATGAAATGTTTTTCTTAAACAGTAAGAGTTGAAAGTCAAAATGACTCTTTGATTCATGGACTGCAGACTGGACGTTGTGTTAATAGTCATGTAAACAACATTCATCTCATTGCACATCTCCATCAGAGCTCTTGGGTGTCCAGGTGCAATGTCAATGAGCAGTATTGTTTTGAAAGGAATCTTTTTTTTTTCTGAGCAGTAGATCTCAACAGTGGGCTTAAAATATTCAGTATGTTCAGTCACTCAGTCATGTCCAACTTTTTGTGACCCCATGGACTGTAGCCTGCCAGGTTCCTCTGTCCAGGGGATTCTCCAGGCAAGAATATTGGAATGGCTTGCCATTTCCTCCTCCAGGGAAAATATTCAGTAAAACATTGTAAATAGATGTGCTGTCATCCAGGCTTCATTGTTCCACTGACAGAGCACAGGCAGAGTAGATTTAGCATCATTCTTCAAGGCCCTAGGATATCCAGAATGGTAAATAAGCATTGACTTTAACTTGAAGTTACCAACTACATTAGTCCCTAGCAAGAGAGTTAGTCTGTCTGTTGAAGCTTTGAAGCCAGGCAATGATTTTTCCTCTCCAGCTATAAAAGTTGTAGATAGCATCTTCTTCTAATATAAAGCTATTTCATCTATATTGAAAATTTGTTGTTTAGTGTAGCCATCATTAATAACTTGCTGCAGCTTCTACAGTAGCACCTGCTGCTTCACCGTTCACTTTTTTATGTCGTGGAGATGGCTTCTTTCCTTAAACCTCATGAACCGACCCATGTTAGCTTCAGAGTTTTCTTCTGTGGCTTCCTCACCTCTCTCAGTCCTCATAGAATTGAAGAGTCAGGGCCTTATTCTGGATTAGGCTTTGGTTTAATGGAATGTTGTAGCTGGTTTTGATCTTCTATCTGTACCACTACAGCTTTCTTCATATCAGTAATAAGACTGTTTTGCTTTTTTATCCTTCATATGTTGATGAGAGTAGCACTTTTAATTTCCTTCAAGAACTTTTCCTTTGCATCCACAACTAGGGTAACTGTTTGGTGCAAGAGGCCTATAGCTTTCAGCCTATCTCAGCTTTAAACGTGCTTTCGTCAATGAGCTTTATGATTTCAACCTTTTGAAGTAAGAGATGTGCGGCTGTTCCTTTCACTTGAACACTTAGAGGCCATTGTAGGGCGTTGTTGTTGTTTAGTTGCTCAGTCGTGTCCAACTTTGCTGAGCTGGGCTGCGCCCCCCACCCACCCCTCTCCCCTCGGCTTGCAGAACAAGAATGGCATCTCTCTAGGCCCTTCTGTCTTCTCTGCCTCTCTAGGGAAGGAAATTCTAAACTTCTCCTGCATGGTAAGATGAAATGTTTCTTTTCCTCCTCTTTGTAATAAATTTTTGTCTGAAATTAGAAAATCCATTCTAAAATAATTTCTTGAGGGAGACCCTGCTCAGCTTACTGGTCTGTGAGGCCTGAAGGAAGGAGACCCCATGGAGCCTGTTGCTTGCTTTTGGACCATAACCCAGCCCACCACTCAGGTGGCCCCTGGAGCATCAGCTCTCCCTCTTGTGGGGACAAGGAAGTAAGACGAATGCTACTCTTTGTTCCTTTTCTGTCATTGTTTGGCAAACTAGATTTCACAGTTTACTCACTTGTTCTCGGGGACAGGAAGAAAGCAGTGGCTAAAGGAGGTGGGGACGGTGCTGGCTGCAGGATTCCATGAGCCAGCAGAGGGCTGTGAACCCAGATCCAGCAATGATGGAGCACTGCCAAAGGGGCCCAGGGCTCTCCTGTTCTACACGCTTCCCCAGTTCAGAAGGAAGATTCTGCCCCATGTGATCTCAGGCTAGTCCTGCTCCATTTTGCCCATGGGAGATATTAGGCTACTAGGACTGTCTCTAAGCAAAATTAGTGGGTCTTTACCTTAACAGAGTCTATCCTTTATTCCAACTCCCGGTTCCCTGTGTGACAAAAGGACACCTTCACAAAAGTTTTAACTTTTCAACACTGATTAATATATGATGAGAGGAAAGAATTCGATATACAGCTCACTGAATGGTTCTATGAAGACCTACAAGACCTTCTAGAACTAACACCCCCAAAAGATATCCTTTTCATTATAGGGGATTGGAACGCAAAAGTAGGAAGTCAAGAGATACCTGGAATAACAGGCAAATTTGGCCTTGGAGTACAAATGAAGCAGGTCAAAGGCTAACAGAGTTTTGCCAAGAGAACACACTCTTCCAACAACACAAGAGAAGACTCTACACATAGACATCACCAGCTGGTCAATATCGAAGTCAGATTGATTATATTCTTGCAGCCAAAGACGGAGAAGCTCTATACAGTCAGCAAAAACAAGACCAGGAGCTGACTGTGGTTCAGATCATGAGCTCCTTATTGCCAAATTCAGACTGACATTTAAGAAAGTAGGGAAAACTACTAGACCATTCAGTTATGACCTAAATCAAATCCCTTAAGATTATACAGTGGATGTGACTATAAATAGATTCAAGGGATTAGATCTGATAGACACAGTTCCTGAAGAACTATGGATGGAGGTTCCTGACATTGTACAGGAGGCAGTGATCAAGACCATCCTCAAGAAAAAAAAATGCAAAAAAGTAAAATGGTTGTCTGTGGAGGCCTTACAAATAGCTGAGAAAAGAAGAGAAGCTAAAGGCAAAGAAGAAAAGAAAACATATACCCATTTGAATGCAGGGTTGCAAAGAATAGCAAGGAGAGATAAGAAAGCCATCCTCAGTGATCAGTGCAAAGAAATAGAGGAAAACAATAGAATGGGAAAGACTAGAGATCTCTTCAAGAAAAGTAGAAATACCAAGGGAACATTTCATGCAAAGATAGGCACAAATAAAGGGCAGAAATGGTGTGAACCTAACAGAAGCAGAAGATATTAAGAAGAGGTGGCAAGAATACACAGGAGAACTATACAAAAAAGATCTTCATGACCCAGATAACCACAATGGTGTGATCACTCACCTAGAGCCAGACATCCTGGAATGTGAAGTCAAGTGGGCCTTAGGAAGCATCACTATGAACAAAGCTAGTGGAGGTGATGGAATTCCAGTTGAGCTATTTCAAATTCTAAAAGATGATGCTGTGAAAGTGCTGCACTCAGTATGCCAGCAAATTTGGAAAACTCAGCAGTGGTTACAGGACTGGAAAAGGTCAGTTTTCATTCCAATACCAAAGAAAGGCAATGCCAAAGAATGTTCCAACTACCACACAACTGGACTCATCTCATCACACACTAGCAAAGTAATGCTCAAAATTCTCCAAGCCAGGCTTCAGCAGTACGTGAACCTTGAACTTCCCCCGATGTTCAAGCTGGATTTAGAAAAGGCAGAGGAACCAGAGATCAAATTGCCAACATCCGCTGGATCATCGAAAAAGCAAGAGAGTTCCAGAAAAACACCTGCTTCTCTTTATTGACTACGCCAAAGCCTTTGACTGTGTGGGTCACAACAAACTGTGGAAAATTCTTCAAGAGATGGGCATACCAGACCATCTGACCTGCCTCCTGAGAAGTCTATATGCAGGTCAAAAAGCAACAATTAGAACTAGATATGGAACAACAGACTGTTTACAAATTGGGAAAGGAGTACGTCAAGGCTGTATATTGTCACCCTGCTCATGCAACTTATATGTAGAGTACATCATGAGAAATGCCAGGCTGGATGAAGCACAAGCTGGAATCAAGATTGCTGGGAGAAATATCAATAACCTCAGATATGCAGATGACATCACCCTTATGGCAGAAAGCAAAGAACTAAAGAGCCTCTTGATGAAAGTGAAAGAGGAGACTGAAAAAGTTGGCTTAAAACTCAACATTTAGAAAACTAGGATCATGGCATCCAGTTCCATCACTTCATGGCAAATAGATGGGAAAACAATGGAAACTGTGAGAGACTTTATTTTCTTGAGTCCCAAAATCACTGCAGATGATGACTGCAGCCATGAAATTAAAAGACACTTGCTCCTTGGAAGAAAAGCTATGACCAACTTAGACAACATATTAAAAAGCAGAGACGTTACTTTGCCAACAAAGGTCCATCTAGTCAAAGCCATGGTCACTTTATGGATGTGAGAGTTGAACTATAAAGAAAGCTGAGCGCCAAAGAATTGATGCTTTTGAACTGTGGTGTTGGAGAAGACTCTTGAGAGTCCCTTGGACAGTAAGAAGATCCAACCAGTCAATCATAAAGGAAATCAGCCCTAAATATTCATTGGAAGGACTGATGCTGAAGCTGAAACTCTAATACTTTGGCCACCTGATGTAAAGAAATGACTCACTGGAAAAGACCCTGATGCTGGGAAAGATTGAAGGTGGGAGGAGGAGGGGACGACAGTGGTTGGATGGCATCACTGACTCCATGGACATGAGTTTGAGTAAGCTCCAGGAGTTGGTGAAGGACAGGGAGGCCTGGCATGCTGCAGTCTATGAGGTCACAAAGAGTCAGACACAACTGAGTGATTAAACTGAACGAAACTGAAAAACTCATAATTGGCAAAATTGACCAGAACCTTTTATTTTGTGAGAAAAGGAATAGCACATGTTTCCACCTGCATCCCTTCTCTGGGCTCTGTCTGGACCCCGGGGGTCCCCTCATTTCTGCTCTGGTCTGCCTGGGTGGCTGCCCTGTGGTGGGGTGGCCCCATCTCCACAGCAGCCCTGCTGGGCAGGCCAGGCAGAAGGCAGCGTGTGGTACACCTTCAGGCTCTCATCTTGCATCATTCTTGCTGGTCATGGGACAAAACCTTCCTTTCACAATGTCTGTGCTTGCTCAGGGGCCCTGAGTGTCAGGATGTAAAAGTCTGAGGTCCTCAGGGTACGGGTGGTTTGGGGAAGCCTGCCTTTGAACATACTGTGATGGGTTCGGGTGGCGTTTTGAACTCTTTCTCAGAGCCTGACTTGTATTCCTTACACGCTGCGCTTCAGTGGGTAAGAACAATTGATGCCAACCATTCACAGACGTTACAGTCACTTTAAGAACCTAAAGGGAAAAGAAATCAAGTTGCCTAACTGCCCTGTGTTTTGTTTCTGTTCCAGGTCCTACGGAAGCCCCTTTGAGAGCTGGTTTTTGTTTGTTCACTTTGGAGGGTGGGCTGATATCACGGCTGAGCAGTTATTGATGTTGGAAGCTGAGGCTGAACCCCCAGAGGCCCTGCTGTGGCTCCTGACTTTCAGCTGCAGCCCCAGCGCCGGGCATCAGCAGAGAGCACAGACCATGGTAGGTGGCACGGCCCAAGGCACGCAGCCTCGGGAACGGTCTCTCAGGTGCAGGAAGGGACCCTGCGGTGGTGGGTTTGGCTCTCACTGACCTCCAGGCACCTCAGCAGGTACAGGAAGACGTGGGCCTGGAAGAGTGAGTGGGACCTGGGCGTGAAGTTGAGATATTTTCTTGCCCTCAGGAGTGGACCAGGAGGCCAGGTCCCCCAGGAGGCACGGAGGAAACAAGAGCAGCCCTTCTGTTCCTGGGCCGTTCTCTCTCCTTGGTCACGGCTGCTCTGTCCTGTTTCGCAGGCGTGTCGGCCTGGGGGCTGCACCCTCCAGGGGCTGTCATCCAGGGTCTGACCCTCTTCTGAGGAGCACCCTCCTCTTTCTTGTCTGCAGCCTGGCCCCGTCTGCTTCCCTCTTGACTGAACTCCTTTCTTGGATCAGTCAGTAGATCCTCACAGTACCGGCTTTGTTTAGAACTCTTACTAAAGTTAATCACATGATATTAACCACTTAGCTTCTGAAAAAAAAGGACATGGTCATTTCCTAAATAACAGAGCAGCAAAGTACAGGAGTGGCTAAGTGTCCATGGCAAAGACAGTTGTTATTTTGTGTGGAATATGATAATTACAGGAGCCATGTATTGATTAAAGGCATTTGCGCCTTCCTTACAAACATTTATTTGCTGGTTTTTAAAAGTTCAACTGCCACCACTTTTTCTTGATTTTAATAATTAAAGGGAGTGGGTTTCTTTATGTAGAGAGCAGTGCTCCCATTTGCTTGATGTTCTTTGTTGTTTGAAAAAAAGAGACTAGTTCAGTATAGCTGTATATTTTACTTGTTCAAAAGCCTGTTACATGGCAGGGGCAAGAAAAGTTTGTGATGTCAAAAAATTGCAATTTGGCGATTATTCTGGATCCCAAATAGAACATTTTTTTAATAGAAATTAACATGTATTTCGAGATTGCTATCAGATTAAAAAGAGAGCTCACTATTTTTTTCCCTTTTAAAATACCACATTAAAGAGAATCCTAATTTGTTTTCGGGCTTCCCCAATGTCTTAGTGGGTAAAAAATCTGTCTGTAGTGCAGGAGACAAAGGAGACGTGGATTTGATCCCTGGGTTGGAAAGATCCCGTGGAGGAGGAAATGGCAACCCACTCTAGTATTCTTGCCTGGAGAATCCCATGGACAGAGGAGCTTGACTGGGCTACAGTCCATGGGGTTGCAAAGAGTCAAACACGACTGAGCACACAGCACATATGAACACTAATGATTTCTGAAGCCTTTTTTTATACATTTCATATTTGATTCTGTATTAGCTAAGCTGGTAGGTTTTAGGATAAATTCCATATGGATCATAGAAACTGACATTACTTTTGAAGTATAGAGAAGTAAATTGCCCCATAAGATTTATTTTCTAGAGAGCTCTGCATTGGCATATCTTTCTATTAGCTAAGTTGGTCCTTTTTTGGTTTGTTTTTTAATAAAACTTATACATAGTTCTCACTCAGGGGGTGCTTTGGCAGCCTGGATAAAAACAGATTAGATCACTCAGAGGAGCTTAGCGCCAGGACGTCAGTTTCCTTCCTAGCTGTTCTGTCCAAGGCGGCTGTCTGCCTGGGACTGAGGCCCTGGTGTGGGTGGTATCCTGGGGAGCAGCGGGGCCCAGCTCTGCTAGTTTAACTAGTAGTGTGAATACATAGTTCTCACTCCCCTGGGTTTTGTGAGCTTAATCCCTTTGATGGGTCTGCTGGATGACTTGACAGACTGTGAACTACCTTTAAAAACATGATTATTGTACAGTTTGACTGAGCTTGACATTACTTGTGCTTTTGCCTTAAAGTGAAACTGAAAGTGTTAGCTGCTCAGTCGTGTCCGACGCTTTGTGACCCCATGAGCTGTAGCCCACCAGGCTCTGCTGTCCACGGATTTCTCCGTGAGAATACCTGTGCTTTTGCCTTAAAAGGCATAATTAAATCACAGTACTGAACTGGATGTGATAGTGTCCTGTGGCTGGAAATGTCACCTCTGCTGGGCATCCTTGAGATTCAAGATTAGGGCAGGTGGTGATGGGAGCTTGAGGTGGGGAGCGGCAAAGAGCAGCCATTCCTGCCTGGGATGCATACGGCCTGTGCGAATACCCATTCTTGTCTCTGCAGACTGTGTTCTCTGCCAGCCAGTGTTCACTTCCTTTGGTTAACTTTGAACTGAATCATGATAAAAAACAAAAACGTCCTATGTTTGTATACTTTTAAGAATTAAGTGAGGGTTCATACACTTCAACCCTGTCGTTCTCCTTCTAGGAATTCTCCCAAAAAAGTAATTAGAGAGCTGTGTAAAGATTTATACACAGGATCATTGCAGTGTTGTTTGTAACTGCAATAGCTGGAAATGGCCTGCACTTTAAGTAGTAAGGATATTGGCTAAATAAATTGTGGTGTATTACAGCCACAGAATGGGCTTCCCCGATAGCTCTGTTGGTAAAGAGTCTGCCTGCAATGCAGGAGACCACGGTTCGATTCCTGGGTCAGGAAGATCCACTGGAGAATTGTTAGGCTACCCACTCCAGTATTCTAGGGCTTCCCGTATGGCTCAGCTGGTAAAAGAATCCATCTGCAATGTGGGAGACCTGGGTTCAGTCCCTGGGTTGGGAAGATGCCCCCTGGAGAAGGGAAAAGGTAACCCACTCCAGTATTCTGGCCTAGAGAATTCCATGGACTGTGTAGTTTATGGGGTTGCAGAGTTAGACACGACTGAGCGACTTTCGCTTCACAGCCACAGACTAGCATTCTGCCATGAAAGATCGTGTTATCAAAGAACATGTGCTATATAGATAATGGGAAATTGTTTATAGTGCACTGTGAAAACCCTAGAATACTGTTCCCTGTATATAGTGAGTGCTGTGTTCACAATGCATAGAGAAACGATGACAAAGACATAAACCTCACTTTTAATAAATCTCTTTGAATAGTGGTTACCGTCATTTTGATTTTTTTCTTTTTACTGTTTTGTTCAAATGTTTTAATAGTAAGCATATGTAAATTTTCATACTGCAGGATAAAAATTAATACTTAGGAAAGAAAGCTTATGTTTTTCTCCTTAAAAGATTAGAAAGCATTAATGTTTTTGGCATGTGAGGAAGGTATTTGCAGGGGAAGGTGGCCTGAAGTAAAAGAGAAAGAAAAAAGACAAGCCTCAGGAGATACTGGGTGAGGGGAGATGAACAAGAAGAACATGATTATGGAGGCATCACTTCTTACGCCCTGACATTTTTGCAGACCAGCCTAGATGCAGGACGGCTGTGGGCTCCTGTGGATGCCATCAGGGTGGGCCCAGACAGGGTGGGGAGGGAGTGGCCCTCTCCTGTTAGGACCTGGCCCTCCTCCATGGAAGGACCCAGAGTGCAGTTTCTCACGGTCTTGCATTGTGGTCAGAGTTGCTCACACAACACCGCTAGTATGCTGGAATTTCTGACAGCCTTCACTGAAGGAGCCTTAACTTTCAGAGAAAAAAAGAACTCACACAGAATCCATAAAATTGGTCATGGGAATTTTTAGAGTAGGCCTAAGTGTTCTTTTGAAAATGAGGGAACATAGCTGTTCATGAGTTCTATGTGGCATTTTGGATCTATGGCTTTCAGTGTTTGCTTTGTTTTCCAAGTCACAACTTGATGTACCATTCTTATAGCAAACAGAAGTCTCAGCATGAAATAAATATTTTTTATGCAGAAACAACCCACAGACCTGTAACAATCACTATTATTATATGGATTCCACAGACTTGTGACCTCTGCTTGAGCTTTAAATATGTATGAACAGTGTCCCAGTGTCTCAAGCAAAATAAATGTGGTGTGTGTGTGTGTGTGTGTGTGTGTGTGTGTGTGTGTGAGCTGGCACTTCCTCCTCACCAAAGCTGGCAACAGGCAAACTTCATCCTTACCAGCGCTTTGACTCAGTGGAGGTTCAAGCACGGGGCTTTAATTGATCCGTGGCTGTGATAGTGAGCAAGTCTTCAAGGAGCCTTTTGTTCTTTTTCCCACAATATAAAAATCTGACCACATTCTGCTGAGGACTTTTCTCCATTTGCTTTTGTACAACAACAACAAAAAAGGTCAATTCCTGGCATGGTGCCCTGGCTGCTTAGGGAGCAAGATGAAAGTCAAGAAATTTCCATTACGCCCATTTGGGTTTGTGTGGAGCAGTGTGCAAACTCAGACATGGTCCACCCTCTCTGCCCTCCCTGGGGCGCCAGTCCTCTCCTGTTTCTGGGGCTGCTTCAGAGAACTGAATCATCCTAGCCCCACACGTGTCCCGACCCTTCCCTGATCTCTTCCTTTGAAATTATATTCCCAGGTGGAGGTGAAGACAGTGCTTGGCTGCCTCACGAAGCTGTTCAGGAGTCCAACCCTCTCGGCCAGAGATTTGCAGGCAGCAGCTGGAGAGAACCAAGGTGGAGACCCCAGACCGGCTGCTTGTCAGCAGCTGGTCAGACGCCTCCTCCTGCACTTCCTGCTCTGGGCTCCCGGAGGACACGCGATTGCCCGGGAAGTCATCACCCTCGTAAGTGTCCCCTTTTCTGGTGTCCTGGTTCTCTTTCACAACCCAAGGGAAGCATGGCTTATCACTCAAGGGCCTGGCCTTTGAAGAGCCTGTGTACCAGGAAGCTGTCCAAGCATGGATGGATAGGAAGGGAAGAGACAGCCAGGCCAGTCAGGGAGCCTGCCCTGTGCAACACCTGCATGGCGTAGAGGAGGGAAGAGGGCCGCAGATAAGGAAGGAGCCTGCTCCCAGGTCACACAGCTCACGGCCAGGGTCCAGGCTGAAAGCTAGTCTCCTGTCTCCTCAGGCCATCTTTTTGTGGCAGTGTATGACTCTTCCTCCTTGTGAAGAAAAACAAGACTTCACTGAGAATGTACTCACTGCAGTGGCTCAAAGAGTTTAATTTTTTAATTTAAAAAACATTTGCTAATTACAAAGAAATCCTTCCTCAGTTCAGTCCAGTCACTCAGTCATGTCCGACTCTTTGCGATCGCATGGACTGCAGCACACCAGGCTTCCCTGTCCATCACCAACTCCTGGAGCCTACTCAAACTCAGGTCCATCACGTCAGTGATGCCATCCAACCATCTCATCCTCTGTCGTCCCCTTCTCCCACCTTCAATCTTTCCCAGCATCAAGGTCTTTTCAAATTAGTCAGTGCTTTGCATCAGGTGGCCAAAGTATTGGAGTTTCAGCTTCAACATCAGTCCTTCCAATGAATATTCAGGACTGATTCCCTTTGGGATGGACTGGCTGGATCTCCTTGCAGTCCGAGGGACTCTCAAGAGTCTTCTCCAACACCACAGTTCAAAAGCATCAATTCTTCAGCACTCAGCTTTCTTTATAGTCCAACTCTCACATCTATACATTACTACTGGAAAAACCATAGCTTTGACCAGATGGACCTTTGTTGGCAAAGTAATGTCTCTGCTCTTTAATATGCTGTCTAAGTTGCTCTTTAGCTCTTATGGAAATGCAGATCAAAGCCACAGTGAGGTACTGCTCCATACCCACTAGGACATAAGTGTGTGTGCTCAGTCCCTTCAGTTGTGTCCAACTCTTTGTAACCCTATGGACTTTAGCCTGCCAGTCTGCTCTTTCCATGGGGTTAAATACTGGGGTGGGTTGCCATGCCCTCCTCCAGGGGGTCTTCCTGACCCAGGGACTAGGACATATACTATAAACCAAGTCAAACAAAATGGAAGACATGTCTTGGTAAGGACATGGAGAAATTGAACACTCACCTTTCCAGTTGGGAGTGTTAAAATGATGCAGCCATTGTGGAAAAGAGTTTGATGGTTCCTCAAAAATTTAAAGATAGAATCACCATATAATCCAGCTGTTGTGCTTCTGTGTATATACCCAAAGGAACTGAAAGCAAGGACTCAGACAGATACTTGTTCACTCCTGCTTATAGCAGTGTTATGCCTAATAGCCAAAAGACAGAAACAACCCAAATGCCCATCAATAGATGAATGGATAAACCAAATATGCTTCGTACATACAGTAGAATATGATTCAGCCTTACAATGAATGAATGACACATGCTACAACATGGGTGAACCTTGAGGGCTAAGTAAGATAAGCCAGACACAAAAAAGGACAACTACTGTATGACTGCACTCATGTGAGGTACCTAGAATAGAGACAGACAGTAGAATCGAGTCGGGGGTGGTGGAGTTCCTGTTTGGGACAGTGAGCAAGTTCTGGAAATGGACAGTAGCAGTGGTTGTACAGCACTGTGAATATAATTCATACCACTGAATTGTACATTTAACAATGGTTAAAATAGCAAATTTTATGTTATATGGTCATCTAAAAAAATGCTGGTTTTTTTCTGTTTCTAACTTTTTATAATACATATACATTAAAGTATAACTTGATAAATTTTCACAAACCAAAAACACCCATGCAACCAGCAACCAAATCAAGAAAGGAATGTTCCCAGTACCCAGTCTCTTGCTCTGTTTGAATGTGAATGTGAAGCAAGTCCCAGTGACCAGTGGGATTGCCAAAAATTCAGTCACCGGTGCCCAGAAGGTTCACCTTGGTCCCAGGAGAACAAGGCATGTGGGGCAGGCAGGCCACAGCCAGCCTGTCAGGCCATCCGCTAGGGCTCAGACAGAAGACCTCCCCGAGCCTGGGTGTGGCTGAGAGCAGAAGAGGACTGGCTTGTCACATGCGGGGTGCCGTCTCCCCAGGGCCCCCCCAGCACAGCCGTCTGTCATGTGCTTTTATAAAACGCACACCTCACCTCCAAATCCAGTTGGGGTGGGAGAACTCCATAGGTGAGAGCTAAAGAATGGCCTCATACCTGTAGAACTGGGTATCAGCCAACTTTCCTCTTTGGCCAGGAATAAATTATAAGAGTCACTTGTCAGCCACTGCCTCAGCCAGGTGATCAAGGTCAACATTGGCGTACTAAGTCCCGTTGATAGGAAGTAATGAAAATGGCACTTGACGTCTATGACCGTCCTACCCCAGACCTATAACCCAGTCTAATTATGAAAAAAGCAATGGACAAACTCCAGTTGAAGGACATTTGACAAAATACCTGACCAATGCTCCTTAAGACTGTCAAGGTCATCAAAAACAGGGAAGTCTGAGAAACTGTCACAGCCAACAAGAGCCTAAGGAGGGTCGATGGTTAAATGTAATGTGGTGTCTTAGATGGAATCTTGGATCAGAAGAAGGACATTAGGGAAAAACTGAGGTCAGAATAAAGTCAGACCTTAAAGTCGGGTTAATAAAGTGAATAGATACTGGCTCATTAATTCTGACAAATGTACTAAACTAATGTAAGATGTTAACAGGGAGACTGAGTATGGGGGATATGGGATTTCTCTGTATTATCTTTTGGGTCAAACTATAAATCTAAAACTGTTCTAAAATTGAAAGTTATTTTAAAAGTTAAGGGGACTTCCCTGGTGGTCCACTGGGTAAGACTCCAAGTTTCCAGTGCAGGGGGCCCAGGTTCAATCCCTGGTGGGGGAACTGTATCCCACATGCCACAACTAAGACCCAGCACAGCCAAATAAAAAATGTATACATATAAACGTGTATATATATATATATTTTTTTTAAATACATATATGAGAAGTGGCTTCCCAGTTGGCACTAGTGGTAAAGAACCCTCCTGCTAATGCAGGAGAACTAAAAGACACAAGTTTGCTCCCTGGGTGGGGAAGATGTCCTGGAGGAGGAAACGCCTGGAGAATCCCATGGACAGAGGAGCCTGGCAGACTATAGTCCATAGAATTGCAAAGAGTTGGACACGACTGAACCAACTTAGCACGCATATATAAAAGAAAACCTGTTTTCAAAAACAAAAAAGTCAAAGGCAGGCACTTCTGAATCATGCAAGCATTGGTGGTATTTTTGTTGCCTGACCTCTGACCTCCTGCCCAGGCCCTGGAACCCGGGGGAGGGGCCTCAGCCCCAGGAGCCTGCCCAGGCCTGGCCAGCTTCCTCCCTGAGCCTGTGCTCTCCTACTCCTCCCACATCCTGTCCCCCTGGGGGTAGAAAGCAGGCCAGGGAGATCGCAGAGCCCCAGCCCATAGGGTGCGAGAGAATACAGTCTAGAGAAAGCTCCTCAGAGACACCCAGTTCTCTGCTTCCGTATTCCAACCATATTTCCCTCCATTCTGGGAACAGTCCACATTCACATGGACCACCCTCTCAGGTCTCACCCACAGAACGGCTGCTGTGACTCAGGAGCTGGTCATGTCACCAAGCTCAGGCTTGTCACTGAGGCCAGAGGCCAATTCCCACAAAATAGCTCAACCTCAGTCAACACTACTGATCTACACCTGAGCCTGCAGGAGCTCGGAGAACCCCCGCACATCTTCATTCACTTTCATAAGTCAGCTCAGCTGCAAAAAAAAATCATTAAACAATGAAATGCAGTGTTTGTCTTCCTGCACTGGTTCCTTAGCAGGTGGGCACCGGCCTCCTGGCACCTCAGAACCTGTTGTAGCTCAGAGTGCCTCCTGGGCTCTGTCCTTAGAGATGTTCTGAAACTGTCTTTACTAACAGATCGGCCTTCCTACTCGAAGGCTTCCTATAGTTGTAGGCAGCCCAGCAGGCACTGCTACAAGCAGGACCGGTGCAAGGAGTACCCCGAGCACTGGCTCCTCCTGGGGTCCTCAGAGCCTCCCTCTTTGAGCACCCTGGGAAGGGCTCCGGGCCAGATGTGCTTGACTGGGAGCAGGTGGTGGCTAGTTGGGAAAGCCTGGGCTTGGTGAGACAGCCTTAGAGGCTTTGGCATCACCACTCCCAGAACCCCATCCCTGGCCTGGCTTTGATGAGAAAGAGAGTAGGAGCAGAGCCAGCCCCTGGCCAGGTCCTGGTCTTGCTGTCACTGTGTGAGCTCTAGGCTCTGAGCCCTGTGTCCTCTGCACCGTGCTCCATCCTTACCCGAGTGGCCCCACGTGCCGTCAGCTCACTGTCCTCCTCTCGTGGCCCCGCACTCCAGCCTCTGCCGCAGGATGCTCCCCACCGACTGCTTCCTCGGGCTCGCACACAGGTCCCAGGGCTCAGCTGAGTCCCCACTGAATCCCTTGGTCAAAACCCCTGCCTTCCCGACCCTTCCTCTTCGGCTCCTCTGCTCCCTGCTCCTGGTTTACCGTCTCCACTCTCTCTTCCTTTCGAGCCTCTGTGATGAGGGTGAGGCACAAGGATCCCGGCTGGGAACCAGGTTCCTCTGGCCCCTGAGGCCCATCCTCTCTTGCCCCATGACCTGCCCTGAGTTCACGTTTCACTCTCGGTCTCCTTCTGTCTTCTGTTGCTGGACTACAGCACTCTCAGCTGAAAGGCAGCCTGAATCTGAAATACAGAATTCAGTTCTGTTGTTGTGGAGCTCACAGTGAATTGAAGCCCCGTACAGATGCCCTTGGCCGAGCGTCCCTCCCTTAGCGGCCGTGGGGCGGGCTAACCGGAGACCTGGCGTGGGATGTGGGAGTTGAGGTGGATCATACAGAGCGTCGGTGATGGCGCCGCCACTCTGAGTCCAGCTCCAAGGGGCACCTGCCGTCCCTGGGCACTGGAGTGGGAGGCAGTCTTCCTCTCCCCCACCCAGGTTTGGGGAAGTAAATTAAGTCTTTTAAGACGTTCCAGGAAAGCTCACATTGTTTCATCCATAGAGGTCATCTGCAGCATCTGTGATTTCTGAATAAAAGCCAAGAGAGGATGATCTGGACACCGAGAGCCACATCAAACCGGCCCAGGCCAGCAGCCCGCCCCCGCCCCCAGCCCCTGCAGAGACCCTCTCGGCTTGGCGGCTGCCAGTAGACGGCAGAGGAGCACCAGCATTGTCTAGGGGGCCCAGGGTGTCCCCCGCTCTCGCTCACTCAATACCCGTGCTGCAGAGAGATCTGCCTTGACTCATGGACAGAGGTGGTGTGGGACTGACGGCTGTCTTGGGCCCTGGAGAGTCCCAGGTGGACCAGGGCAGCTGGTCATCCTACCAGAAGGGCCCAGTGTGCACACGGGGAAGGAGCCTGACCTTGGGCTGCTCAGGCAACTGAAACACTTCACTCATACACAGAAAACAAATGCGTGGTGCTCACCTTGGCAGTGCATAGCCTGAAGTTTGAAGGAGACAGAGATGATTAGTGTGACCCCTGTGCAAGGATGCCATGTAGATTTGTGAAGCGTTCTATATTTAAAAGGAAAAAAAAGCGGAGGTTACTCTCAAAAACAGAGGTTCTTATATACTTGTGTCTAAAAAAGCACAGTTAATTCTTCACACAGATTGTGAGATTCTCACCCTTTTTGCTGAACCCTTAGGAAAATGGCACTTAAGGGTACCAACAACTAAGGCTGTATTTAGCAGAAATGACAGTTCCTGTGTTTTCTGCTTCCCTTAAGAGTCAAGTGTTAGAACCTTTGTTGTTATTGCTTAGTTGCCAAGTCGTGTCTGACTCTTTGTAACCCCATGGTCGCATACAGCATGTCAGGCTTCTCTGTCCACTATCTCTCGGAGTTTGCTCAAATTCATGTCCTTTGAGTCGGTGATGCTATCTAACCATCTTATTCTCTACCACCCCTTCTCTTTTGCCTTCAGTATTTCCCAGCTTCAAGGTCTTTTCCAACGAGTCTGCTCTTTGCATCAGATGACCAAAATATTGGAGCTTCAGCATCAGTCATTCCAGTGAATATTCAGGATTGATTTCGTTTAATATTGACTGGTTTAGTCTCCTTGCAGTCTAAGGGACTCTCAAGAGTCTTCTCCAGCACCACAATTCAAAAGCATCAATTCTTCAGTGCTCAGCCTCCTTTATGGTCCAACTCATACATCCATACATGTCTACTGGAAAAACCATAGCTTTGATTATACAGACTTTCTATCGGCAAAGTGATGTCTCTGCTTTTGAATATGCTAAGTTTGTCATAACTTTCCTTCCAAGGAACAAGCATTTCTTAATTTCATGGTTGCAGTCACCGTCTGCAGTTATTTTGAAGCCCAAGAAAATAAATCAGTTACTGCTTCCACTTTTTCCCATATTATTTGCCACAAAGTGTTGGGATTGGATGCCATGATCTTAGCTTTTTAACTGTTGAGCTTCAACAAGGCTGTGATCCATGAAGTGGGTTAAAATCTTAGGTGCCTATTAACAAACAAGTGGGCCAGCCATGAGCCCAAGAATGCCATTTGTAAAGCTGTTTGTGTGAGAACAGGTGGCACTCTCTTTTCAGCATTTTGCAGTTCTCATATTAGAGTGAATCTTTTGTAGAAAGTCAAGCATAGTATGCTCATTTGCCTCTGTTTCTCATAGCAAATAACCCCCAAAGCTTGTGACAGGTGTTCCAAGAAATAAAGCATTTGTCTGTAGCTGTTGTGTGTCTGAGGGAGTGAGCTTTAGGAAATGACTCCGCTCACGAGATGGCCAAAGTTTGAGAATGGCTTTGCTCATCACCTTGAAAACAAACAAGAGCCCTTTGGAGCTGATAGGAGTGCAGCTGCCTCTTGGAGACAGGATGGTTATGGTTGGTCCACTGGATGAAGAGACGAGTCTGTCTGCAAAGTGTTTTAATTTGTCTTCTTTTCTGTCCTCCTTCCAGATGGCTCAGACGGATGCGATAATGAATGAAATTATTGGCTTCCTGGACTATACTTTGTACAGATGGGATCATCTTTGCGTGGAAGCCCATAGGTCAAGAAAACTGGCCAGAGAGCTCCTCACAGAGCTGAGAAAGCAAGCCTAGCCCAGGCAGGTTAACTAATGACTCCATATTATAAAATGATTGGGCCACTTCTTAACAGCCACAAGTTTGGAGAATGTATTCCCTCTTCGCATTATAAGAATGAGCCATAAACACCTTGGCAAGATCTGGTAGTACATGTTTTACAAAAATGTCAGGTACTTCAGCCTGAATTCAGTGAGATTTATTCACTAATGACAAGATTGTGGTTTCAATAGCCCCTGCGCCCGCTCAGCCCAAATGTCGATTAGAGAACCGCTAAAGAAAAGCCTGGATGGGAGAAGAGGTTTCTATTTCCTTTTTACCCCACATCAAACTAAGACACACGACTATTATTTGGATATTTCAAGCTATTTGGAACAAGAAGTTGGTCATGCACCATTGGCCATTTTAGAAAATACCTTAGCCTTTTTCCACTTTAAGAAGTCCGATAATTGTTATCAGTATCTCCTCTTATCCACCAGGATGCTCTCTTGCTTTCCTAAGACGTTCTTCATCCAGGATAGTGTAGATCCCTCGAGTTTCCCTCCCATGGCCTCTGAGCAGAGCCCACCAAGCCCAGGGGAGCAAAACGTCTTAGCAATGAAATGAAGCCAGCTCTGGGGCCTTTTGCTTTACATTTGCTAAGCACTGGCTGTTACTGAAAGAGCTCATGTTATGTCAAAGGTGGCTGACAGGGTAAGGTTCAGGATGTGTTCTGGAAACACTGGAAGAGATTATATGTCAGCTGTCTTGTTAACTAAAATGGGAGTTGGAAATTTCTAATAAAGAATTGGCACCTTGACAATATTTATTATACATGAGTTAAAGACATTTTTCCCTTTTAGATTTATGCTTTTGCTTTTTTGTGTATTATCTGTTTGTCGAGTGAGTCAAGACTTTTATGTCCACTTGGATTTATGTATTAGTCATCTCTGAATCTGCCTTATTCTTGGCTTCTGTTTGAGGATGAGTAAAGTTTTGTTGTTTTAGACATTAAGCTTTTAGAGGAATTACTTGTTTTGGTATACAGATCCATCTGAAGGTCTGGAAAATTTCAAGACCTTTTGACCTAAGCCTTCCATTTGAGAAATGCTATAGTATGAAAGGTATGCTGTTAAAAAACCCTTATCACAAGTGCCATCATCATGTGCTTCCCTTAGAGTTGAGGATGCCTCTCATGTTGATTCTTGCCGGGGAAGCTGTGACCAACTTCAGTGGACATGAAAGAAAAGGCTCAGTTCAGTGGTAGTGAGTCCCCCCTAAACCAAGTGGCCACTGGGAACCAGACCTCCTTGGGGAGG
Source organism: Antilocapra americana (assembly GCA_007570785.1). Lineage (NCBI taxonomy): Eukaryota > Metazoa > Chordata > Mammalia > Artiodactyla > Antilocapridae > Antilocapra > Antilocapra americana. Next base: position 18,487,401 of record ML661897.1, read on the forward strand.
TATGCTTCCATGTGGACATCCATTCACACTGTATTTCACAGCAAATAATAAAAACAGGAGAGTTATCTATCTCAGATTGTTTAATCTGCATTTCTGGAAATTTCCTTCCTGACCTTACCTAAGTCTGTATTATTTCCTAATTCCTTTATAAAGCCTCTAAGTTCTCCTCCTAAGCTTTGGACTTAGATCAAAGAAGACAGAGCCCGAAACCATAGGGAAAAAATGTATTATATTGCCACCCTTAATACAGAGGTTATGTTATTCATCAGGACTTCATGATGTCTGTAGAATTTGCTAGCTTTTTAAAATCTGTAATTTGCTTTAGTTTGTCAGTCTAAATAAAAGTCACATGGCACCTAATTTTGTACTAAGTATTACAGTTTTTCCTTAGAAAAAAAAACTCTCTCACTTCCCAGTCATGGAAGCTTCAAGTTTCTCAAAACCTAGATAGGTCTGTCCATAGAAAAGATCAATTATAATTTAGGCCTAGGAAACTTGCCACTGGATATCTAAAAACTGCTGAGAAGAGTGGGTGTAGGGTAGGCAAGTCAGTAGCAGCTGCTAAAACAAAATGAGATGCACCATAGTATAGACACTTTTTCCCCTTTAAGCCATACTTAAATATTACCACTGAGTGTAAGCTGACTTGATGCACACACTGTGCCCCCCCTCAATTTCTGAAGCGAGAACGCATCTGACAGCACAGTCCACCCTCCTGCTCACTCTGGTGTTTCAGACTCACAGCCCCCTGGCTCCAGCCTCCCCAGCTCGCTGGGCGCTGAGAAGGAGGGACTCCACCCGGGGCTCCAGTCCTCCTCAGAGCACATCCCCATAGCTCTCTCAGGACCTGGCCGCCCCTGGTTTTACCTCAAACAGCATGCACTGGGCTCTGTGCAATCACTCTGCTTCCTGACGTGGGGTACCGGGGGGCTCTTGTCATGTCCAGGAGGCACCCAAGACTGCAGAGGGCATGTGGGGACAAGCCCCTGCCCGGGCTGTCCTGGGTGCCAGTTCCATCTTCTATACCCAGCCCTGTTCTCAACACTTGGACAAAGGTACCAGACAAGATGAGAGGGGACAGCAGAGAGCCACATCTTCCGTCGAAGTGGAGGAGTGAAGAACAGGGATTGGAAGAGGATCCGGACCTCGGCAGTGGGCAGAAATTCAAGGCAGATTGATACCAAGCCTGTCCCTGTTACCCAGAGGGGCCTAGTGTTTGCACAGTAAGAACAAACCTGAGGAATGTTCTACCTTACTCAACAAGGAATCGAAACTGTGCTCTCCAGGCAGGAAGATAATGAACTTGACTGCGCCGCTGTCCTTGCCTTTCTCGTCCTCTGCCAGCCCGTCACCACCCCACCCATAGCCAGTGGTGCTGATGATGATTTCCTTTCTCTGCCTGACACCGGGTTTGACATGGATTTCATGCATTTTTGTCAAACAATCCTGTTATTAATCATCACCAAACCATCTCATTCCTAAAGAACCAAATTTAAGGCAAAATAAATATGTGTGTCTTAAAGCCTTCTTCTAAGATCCAGGTCCGCAGTTTGTTTATAGCATGGGTCCAAATCATATCCCTCATACACAGACTGATAATAACAAAGGAAGGTTGTAATGTAGGACTTCCTTTTTCCCCAATCCTTGATATTTGTGCTAGCGAACTGTACTTGGTGTTTGGGGTAGGAAACTTGCATGTTTGGATACTGAGTTTCATACTTCTTAGATCTTCTATAGAAACAGAAAGTCTCTTAAATCAGTGTTGAAAATCTCAACCTCTGGTTTTTCTCACAATGTGATAAATCCATGTGCATCAAGATAGGATTCTTGTTGCAAGCAACAGAAACAGACACGATGTTGAAAGCGAAACGGAAGTGATCCAAAGAGTACTTAAAAGCCCCCAGAGGACCTCCCTGGTGGTCCCGTGGTCCAATGCAGGGGATACGAATTCGATCCCTGGTCTGAGAGGATTCCGCATGCTTCAGGGCGACAGAGCCCACAAGTTACAACTACTGAGCTCATAGCCCACAGCTACTGAAGCCAAAATGCCCTAGAGCCTGTGCTTGGCAACAAGAGACGCCGCCGCAATGAGAAGCCCTTGCAGCAAAACCAGACAGTAGGCCCTGCTACCCATAACTAGAGAAACACACGTACAGCAACCGTGAGCCAGCCAGGAAAAAAAAGCCCATAGAACTGTCAAGCAGAGGAGGCTTCGCTCTAGTCAGCCAGCAGCAGTGCCCAAAAGCCAGGTTCAGGGTGGGCAGGTGAGGAGATTCCTGCTGTTGCCACTGAATTCCGCAATTCAGGCAGGACCCTTGTGTTAGCAGTTTGTCCTGCAAGCTCTGCTGCCTTCAGCCGGGAGACAGGCCTCCGCACTGCACTCTTTGAAGGGCTGGCCAGAGTCCCAGCTGCTGCACCCGACTAGAGAAGGCCAGGTCCCCCTCACACTCTTAGGCTGTAAGAGCAGCTGGGGAAGGTGTCCAGCTGGTTTCACTTCTGTGACATTATTGGAGGCCACCGACTGCCTCCTCCACAGATAGGAGGGGGTCAGAGCCTGGGCAGCTAAAGAGAATGACAAAGGTCCCCTCGCACTGTCTACTCTTTAAGACTCTTCTAGAGCACTGTGGAAGGATGAGTGCCATCAAACAGCCTAATACTAGCAGAAGATGGAGGAGGGCCCTTGGCAGAAAGCCGGTTTGCAGGCATCTGAGGCGGGAGTCGTCAGTGTGGCCCCATTAACCCTGGAGACCCAGCAAGTCTCCGCAGTGGGGGCTTCATCCCACCCTCCCTGAATTAGGTGCCAGCCCAGAGACGACAACTGAAACTTGGTCCACACATTGTCAAATTGAGAACCACTGCTCTAACTGGTAGTTCTTTCCTTCCAGAAAGATACCCTGAAATAGAAACACAATAACTGCCTTAGAGATATAAATTAGACTTAATAGAATCCTAAAAAGAGAACTAGGTGTCCTGACTCCAAACTTCTTATGGAAAAGTCAACATTTTTAAGAAAAGCCAAGAATCGGGATTTCCCTGGCGGTCCAGTGGTTAAGACTTCACCTTCCAATTCCGGGGGTGTGGGTTCAATCCTAGCTGGGCAGCTAGGATCCCACATGCCTCTCGGCCAAAAACCCAAAACAAAAAGTACAGTCAAGAAAATCCTGAAAGTGAAGTGTTACGTGCAGTATAATGACAAGCATGCGTGTTGGCACATGCTTTTGAAGCCCGAGTCACTACAACAGGTTGTTGGAACCCAAAAGAGGGAGCCCGTGGGGACTGATCCTGTCAGGGTCACAGTGCCCTCCCCGGGGCTCCAGCCAGCTGTTCTCAGGCTCCTACACCAGTCTGGGCGGCACTGGACCCACTGAGTCTCTCTCCTCCCTGACAGCTTCCCTTGGCTGGTGGAACATTCCAGGACCTTCCTCTGTCTGAGGGGGCTGGGCCCTGCCCAACCCCTGACCTCTACTCGGCAGGCACCCTGGGCTCCACCCTTAGGTCTCCATCCCCGTGGCCCCTCACTCTGCTGGCCTTTCACAAGCCACCTCTGTGCAGAGGGGCTACACCCTCCCTGGACCACAGACCTAAATACCCCCGGCCCCCCCACCAGCTATTTTCACTGGGTGGTCAGCGACAATGGCAAACTAACATGGGCTGATTCCACCAGCCCACCCCTCACCAAAACCACACTCTCCTCAAATCCGTCGATGGTGGCTCCAACTTTCTAGGGACCCAGGTCCCATTCTGTAAGCATTCTGCCCTCCTCTCCTCTCACCCCCATGTCTGTGTCACAAGGACGTCCCTGTATCTAACCGCTCCTTGCTCCTTGTCCTCTTCTGAGACACCAACATCGCCTACTCTCCCTGCTCTCACCCTCACCCACCTACAGAGTTTCAGCGATCCTTTCCAACTGCCTTCACATCACACCCCTGTTCAGAGCATGGTAAAACCCAACATTCTTGAAACAGTGTTCAAGGCCCTACACAGGATGGACCCCAGGTAATCTACTTATATACTTGACCGTCTCCAATACAAGTGCCTGGAATAGTTGTGGGTATACCATGGGTACCTGACAAATATTTGTTGAATTAGTCTAAGGATTGATGATCCACTGGATCAAAGAAAAAGCAAGAGAATTCCAAAAACACATCTACTTCTGCTTCATTGACTGTGCTAAAGCCTTTGACCGTGTGGATCAAAACAAAAGTGTGGAAAATTCTCAGAGAGATGGGAGTACTAGACCACTTTACCTGTCTCCTGAGAAACCTGTATACAGGACAAGAAGCAAGAGTTAGAACCAGACATGAAACAACGGACTGCTTCAAAATTGGGAAAGGAGTACGTCAAGGCTGTATATTGTCACCCTGCGTATTTAACTTCTATGCAGAGTACATCATGTGAAATGCTGGGCTGGATGACTCACAAGTTAGAATCAAGATTGCTAGGAGAAATACCAACAACCTCAGATATGCAGATGACACCATCCGAATGACAGAAAGCAAAGAGGAACTAAAGAGCCTTTTGATGAAGGTGAGAGTGAAAAAGCTGGGTTAAAACTCAGCATTCTAAACACTAAGATCATGGCATCCTGTCCCATCACTTTATGGCAAACAGAAGGGGAAACAATGGAAACAGTGGCAGATTTTACATCTTTGGGCTCTAAAATCACTGCAGTGACTGCAGCCATGAACTTAAAAGATGCGTGCTTCTTGGAAGGAAAGTTATTCTGCTCATATGAGGTACCTAGAATAGTCAAATTTGGAGAGAGAAAATAGAACAGTGGGTGCCATGGGCTGTGGGGACAGAATGGAAGGTTATTGCTTCATGAGTGAGTCTCACTTTGGGGTGATAACGTTCTGGAGGTGGATGGATGGTGATGGGCACTCAATGACATGAATGTCCCTAATGCCACTGAAGTGTACATTTGAAAATGGTTAAAATGATGAACTTCGCATATATGTTATTACAGTAAAACATTAAATAAAAAAATTTTAAATCATATACCCTTTTATCTAGTAACAAAAAGCCAGTTCTTCAGAGCTGCCTCTCCCCACTTCAGGTTGCGTGGACCCACTGTGAGCAAGTCCAGAAATTATCCCACAGATGCACTGCTGCCTGTGTATATGCGGAATGCCCAGGGCACTGGAAACAACTCACAGCTTCCTCAGTGGAGGGCTGGTTAAATAAACCAACCATTAAAGTGTAGCACATGACTTTACAGTTGATGCCAGGCCCTGTTATCAGGGCTTTACATAAATTAATTCATGTAATTCTCATGACCACCTAACAATATTGTCCATGGCTTATAGATAAGAAAACCAAAGTCCAGGAGATTACACAGGTGACATTGAGCGGGGCTGGGATCTGAATAAACGGACCTAAGGAGATGACTCAGATGTGATATTCAGATGTCACGGCTGTGGAAAGGTCTGTGTACACTCTGCCCCACACATGCATACGCCGGGGATCTGCACATGCGCAGCGGGAGTGCCTGCTCCATCTCTGCCATCACTCTGCTCACAGTGATGGCCTTGGAGGAGGAGCTGGTCAAGAGATGGAGCAGCGCTTGCTCTGTTTACATACTGTTTATATTTGTTTGCACATCTGATGTATGCAAAAAGAATGTACAATCATCAGTATGTAAAGGAATGTTCGTTCTAAGAGAGGCTCACTGTTAAATGATGCTGCAAAGGAAAGGAGGCCTCCATGCCCACCTGTAACTCAGAGAGGAGACCCCTACTCTGGTGCCCCTGCTCACCCACCAGCTCGGTGTCATCTTCACAGCTTATTCACAAATTATGAGTTTTCTAGAAGGAAGTACCCTGACCTATAGGAAGGTGGCCTGAGGACCAGGGCCCTGGTCGCCCCCACTTGGGGCAGTTTGTGGGCCGTGACATCAACTTCCTTGATGTCAATCTGTCCATCTGCCCAGCTTCTGTGATCATTAATAACCACTCTCCTGCTCTACAAAATGCCTCCTCAGCCCCCAGCTGCGATGAAGCCACAATTTCTGCAGTTCTCTCTTCCTTGACATAATCACTTAATTTATTAAAGCAGCTAAAAATCATAAAGCTACAATTCTTTTCCTTTAAGTTATGTCTTTGCTTTATAACGCAACATAAATACACCCTTGTGTCTGTACCATCCCATGGGCAAACACTAAAATTGGCTGTCTAAATTGATGATTTATCCCCCTAATTCACATTTTCTTGAGCCTCCCTCCTTAGGTGGAACTGATGTCTAAGTCCCAGGAGACATACATCTTGTAGTCAGTGAGAACATGAAAACCTGAGCTATCATTCCTGCCTTTCCAATCTAACTAAGAGTATCCTCACTTCCAAGGTTTGTCCTGCCAGACCTCATGCGACCAGGGCGGCCTATTAGGTTGGAAAAAAACTTTCTGAACTTCAGACTCCAAGCAGTGTGGTCAAGCAGGTGGTTCCGGCACCTCCCGCTCCACCCCACAGGTCTGTGTGGGGCCTGCAGTAATGGAACCCTCGCCAAAGGCTCGGCTGGAGGAAGTTACAGGCAGGAAGAGTACAAAGAAGGCTTAAGAAAACAGAAACCACAGTGTGGACCCAATCCCTTCTGCTTCCCAGACAAAGCCACAGAAGAGCTGTTTGGAAAGTGGCGTGAGGCTCCCCTGCAGGGCAGAGCTTTGCCCTCCAAGGTGGGCATCCCACGAGGGAGCCCTGGCCACCCCATCAGCTGCCCAGAAAAGACCGGGGGCCTAGGCAGTGCTATTGGAGGCTGAGGACAGTCCCTGGAGCAGTTCGGCCCAATTCAGTCCTTGGGGCTGAGAAAGCAAACCCCTGAACTTTTTATCTCAAATGACACTTTGAAGGGACCAGATTAGTTTTATGGGAGCGGTCTGGAGAAGAGGAAAACATGTGGTCAGAGAGGCCTTTATCTGCATTTTTGCACTCTGACTCGAATTCCCAAACACACACACACACACACACACACACACACACACGCAGACAGACAAGCAGAGGTTCCCATAACCAGCCGCCTTTCTCAGGCCCACCCCCACGAGCAGGCTTTGTGTCTGGTCCTCGCACCAGGGTCAGGTCTGTTCGGCTCCGATGCTCCAATGCCAGGGTGCCTGGATGCCCACCCACCGTCCAGGCAGAACGCTAGTCCTGGGAACCACTGGGAACATCTGTAGTTTTATGGTAACTTCCTTCCGCCCCGAGGCTTAGCTGATAGCCTCCTCCCTCTTTTTCTCACACCCTCCAGTTATTGGACTGGAACAGAAATACCTCATTAGCCGATCAATCTCCCAGACAGCACCAAAGAGTGGGAAAAGATCTATAAAACCTCACCCATGAATAGCCCTAGCCAGCTTTCCCTTCCTTCCACCTTGTAAACTCCCAAGGCCCAGCCAGGGAGGTCATTGTCCCCAGGACAGTGGCCTAGGGGCTTGAGTGCTCTCCTCATTGAGCTTGGCCTCTGGGCACTGCCCTGGGAGGTCCAGGCAGCCCTTTTAAACCCCCAGGCGTCTCCAGCCCCAACCTTGGGCCAAGGAGGCTCCAGGTGGTCAGGCTTGGGCTCAGCACTGTCCTGGCACCTTGTATGGCGTCTTTGCCACAGCTGGGCCCTGCACAGAGGGGCCCCCACCTCTCTCTGCACCCCGAGGTGGTCTAGTCCAAGGTGCCCTGGGGAGAGGATGCTGCAAGGTACCATCTAACACATGTTACCTGCTGGCAAAGTGCCTGAGGAAGCATTCCTCCCTTCCACCCCCAACTTCTTGGGAATGGGGTGTGGTGAGCTGTCCACCCGAGGGAAGGCACGGGCTTGGGACACCTAGGGTTCTGTTTGGCAGGAGCTGCTGGGACACCGTGCTCCTTGCAGGGCGGGTTGGCCTTGCTGAAGTTCTGGGTAGATTCCTTCTCACACGCCTCATCCTCCCACCCAGCTGGCTACATCTATAGAATGAGGTGGCTGGCCTGGAGCATAAGGCTCTAAGAAAAACCAGCTCTTTGTGAGGAGCCACTCAGCTTCTGCCTTCCAGCTGTCCGGAGGGTTACCGCTGCCCTTGTTGAGGCCGGCTGTGGCCGAGGCAAGCCGGTGTGAGCAGACCGCCCTGCAGAGCAGCCCAGGCACCTCGAAGGCACTGCCCAGGACTTTGCCGAGTGCCTGCGGGGTCAGGCCAGTTGCAGAAACTTTCCTTTTAGAGGTCTTCTCTCCATTGAAAGCGATGGGTTAAGGTTAGGGACAAGGTTTGCTATTTCTGGTCACTGCCCTTGGGGCACCAAGTTCTGCCTAATGTGACATTTCTGTACCTTGTTTGGGACGGAGACTATTATTGCCATGTTTTGATGTAGAATTCCAATCAAAATAAGTGCTTTGAAACTCTTCAATACTAAAATACAGCCCCAAAGGGAGAATTGAACCTCTTCTCTTGACTTCTTCCCTGTCTCCTCTCCCACCTCTGGGTCCTGCATGGGCCCCACCGGAGCCCCCAGTCCTGTGTCCAGGCCCAGGGGTGGTGGAGGGGCCAAGTGGGTGGCTAGGGAGGGCGAGGGGCTCTCCAGGCCAGCCACGGGGTGAGAGCCATGCCTGGGCCGGGGTGCAGTCCCCCACGTGGGACCCCGAGGAACAGGTTAACATGTGGGAAGCTGAGGCAAGGGCTTGGATCCTGTGCTGGGTCACGGAGCACCTCCGTTTCAGGACCGTCACTTGGCAATTAACCTCTTAACTTGCTCAGAGAACAAGACCACCTATCCTCACAGGTTTAACCAGCTCTCGAACCAGCCATCACCGCAGCATGGTTCTGGACCGAGGGCAATGCTAACGGGGCGAGCAGTCCAGTCCAGACTCCACTGCTGTGAAGTCCACAACAGACCACATCAACTGCAGAAGGTGCTAGGGTTTCCTTGCTTCCCCAGACCAGGGCATTGGCGAAGCCTCCTCCTGGGTGTGCCCCTCTGGGTGGAGGTGTTACCTGGTGGGTGACCATGCTGGTTCCTAGTGGCTCTTCTCATCTCAGCTGGAGGGCAGAGCTCATTCCATCCTGTCTGCTCACCCTGGGAACGTGATTGGAAATGCAGACTCTGGAACCATACCGTTCCTGGGGTAGCAAAGATCAGAAACTGCCGCTAAATAATTAAGAGTGACTCCCAGGCGGGCGAGTCCTGGGGACTTGCCCACGGGAACATAACTGTAGCAGATTCCAGTTTAGTGCTCACCTGGCCCCACCCAGGTCCATCCCGACCGCAAATCTGGATCCTAAAGGCAGGGCTCTCATGTCTTCTCTTGACTAAATGACAAAACCACGAGTCCCTGAGGATTTATTACCAAAGGGACAATCTACATCCCGAGGCGAACTGTGGGGAGCACCCCGAGCCAGGGGGTGGTAGTGGTTGTTCGGTTGTTCAGTCGCTCAGTCGTGTCCGACTCTTCGCAACCCCATGGACTCTGGCTTCCCTGTCCTTCACTATCTCCCAGAGTTTGCTCAAACTCCCCCTCCTCCTCCTGCCTTCTATTGTTCCCAGCATCACGGTCTTTCTATTGAGTTGGCTTTTTGCATCAGGGGGCCAAAGTATTGGAGCTTCAGCTTCGGGGTGAAGCCAGGTGGACACCCATTCAAATCCCGCCTGTCACTATGTGATCTTGGGGATCCCACTGTGCAGGCCTGACCCACAGGAGGATTCCAGAAGGGCAGGCTCTCAAACCCTTGTCTCCCCGAGACCACCACCTTCTGTGCCTGGGGTCCTGTGTCCTCTGAGAATACTCAAGCCTGGACCGAGGCATCCCTCCCACGGTGCTTGGGTCCTGCTGATAAAGCAGCCTCAGTCCTAGGACCTGCCTGTTGCCACAGGGAACTGTATCCACCACATGAACCATGTAAGCATGCAGTGTGTGAGTGTTGGTTCCACAACCTGTTTCCTCACTGACTGGTGGCCACTCTGGAGCCCAGCAGTCCCAGCCAGGCTCTGGCCTCTCAGGAGGTGTGGGGGGAACTTGGACAACCATCCCAGGAGCTCAGAAGATGGGAACACCAGTGCAGCCGGAGGACCACCCACCCAGCCCCGACCAAAGGCCCGTGCCCAAAGGTGCAAGGGCAAACTACCCACAGCCATGGCTGGCGAGACTGTCACTCAGCATGGGTCTGAGGGCGCCTCCTGCTGGCCGCACTTGAGCTCAGAACCAGCACCGGGCAGCAGACCACAGGGGCAAGGGGAGCCGCTGTCTGGTGCACAACTACTCGTGTGGCAGCTCAGCTGTGCCTCAGTGGTTTCTAGAGAAGACAAATGTGGTCAAACAAGACCAAACCACCAGGCGGACTGGTCGACTGTGGCCAGACACCGGCTGTGCCCCGGACTCACTAACCCGCCTCTCAGAGGGCCGACACATGCCAACCGGAGGAGAGTCATTTACTTCACGTGTTCACAAATAACAGAATTTTGACACTTATTCATATTTAAAAATCAGATTTCTATTTATACCAACATGGTAAGCAATGCACACAGAAGCAACATATGCAAAGCACATGACAGAGCAAAGAACCAACCCCTAGCAAACCTTCTAAAATGATAGTCACTGTTACATAATTCTGAAGGTCAGGAGCCTCTAATGAAGGGCTGTGTTGAGCTGCTCATCGCCCCCAGGCTGGCTTGAGGCGGGTGGGTCCACTCCTGCTCAGCCGAGCCTCACGCCACCCATCACGTGCCTGCACCGACCACTGTGGCTTCTGGGGTTGCCCTTTGGGCAATCCCGGGAAGCTTAGTTTCTATTCTTAACTTCAAACATTTGTGGGAAAGAGAAGCACCATCACCACAGGTTCCCATGTGTCTGACGGCGCCTTAATCAGGTGCAGGAGGCACACGTTTCCCCCTCCCCCAGAATATCAGCACCGCTTTGAACACCAGAGGAACCAGGGAGGCGAGAAAAGGAGGAGACAAGAATGTGGACACTACACTCTTTTTTTAAATATTAAATTCAGAAGTAAACAGGAAGAAAAAAAAACATGAATCCATTACATTATCAACAAATCTTAAAGAATCTTATCCTGCACTTGTACCAAAAGTTACTAAAACTTTGGAAAATCTAAATAATGGACATATCAGTCAATGTAATTCTGCGGAGGTGGGCAGCAGCTCCTTGGGCCTAGTAGACAAGCTCTGGCTTTCTGGGAGGTGCAGAAATGCAGATCCACACGCTGAGGGTTGGGTGGAGAAGGTGCAGCGGGTTTGCCCATGTGCCTGAGGGACCTTCTGTGTGTGGGTGGAAGAACCGACTTGAACTCAAAGGGGAGACTCAATTAACATTCAGGATCTCAATGTGGTTCATCCAGGATGGGCACGAAGGCGTCACACGGCCCCATGGAGACTGCTGATGAGGAAGCACCTCTTGACACAAGCTCTGCAGTGAGGCCCTTTGGGGAGGCCACCCCACAAGGCGCAGGTGGTCACTGACTGCCGGCCTCAGCAGCCCCGTCGCGCTTCCTTTGATGTCCAGGGTCCATGCAAGCCTGGGCCCACCGGGGCTACGAGCAGATGCATGAAAAAGATTCTCGCTGTGATCTTTCCTGCAAAGGAAACAGCAATAAAGTTTACTGCCGGGTCACAACGGAGGAATTCTTGTAAACAAGTAACCTTTGCTCTCAGCTTTGGAGAGGACCATGAGCGGAGAACGGGGAGAGACCAGGGCGCACCTCACAGCCCCGAGAACGGGCTTTACAGCTGCGCCATGTACCATCTGCCTCGCTCACACACGGCTGTGAAAGCCGGTGGCTGTAACCTGGGCGTCGCCCACAGGACAGGCACTAGAGGCGGCTGTTTCAGACCCGCAGTCACTCCCCGCCTGCTTTCTGGCCACAGTGCACCGTGACAGAGGCGGGCGCTGCCCACGCCACACGCATGGGGCTGAGGGCCTTCTGCCTTTTCGGGTCGAAGCTCAGTCCTCTTGTGTCAACAGGACTCTGACTACCGACACCCACACACAGGACACATACAGAGGGGCCGCCACCGCTGCCGGTCAGCTCTGCTGTGGACGCTCGGGCCAGTCTTCACGCAGCTGCAGTCCCAGCTCCAAGCCTCTGGGCACTTACAAACAGGAAGGCTTTGCTCTAGGGCTCGACTCCTGTTCCTGCTGAACTGAGCCAGTGTGTAAAATGAGAACTGATATCAGCTCAGTAGGCACCGGAGGGCGGGTCCAACTGACAGCCCGGAGAAGCAGTGCCTCAGCTGGGAGCTCGCTCGGCCTCGTTCCACTGGCGCTGCAGAAGATACACAGACCTGGACTGCAAATACAAGAGAGAGTTCACCGTGCTCGGAAATCATAAGAGGAAGTCTCCTTTGAAAGTACCCAGCTCTACTCAAACGCCATCTACTGCTGACACAGTCTTATTTGACTTCTATGATTCATTTGCTTTTAGATTTTTAAAAGAATAATTGTGCAGCTTTCAATACATTTGAACTTTCAGACAGATGTTTACTTAGTGGATTTATATTTCTGTAGACTTTGGGAATGTTTGCATTTGTAACAGGACAAAGTGCATCCTTGGGGCCAGGCTGGCCCTTATCCTCCAGAATCCTGCTCGGCCCCGAGCTGACCACTCAGCAGCGGCCTCTGCCCCAGCAGCTCCACCTTAACTGGCCCCATCTCACCTTCTCTTCAGGTGCAGAACTTAGCCACTGTGAACAAAGCGGAAACCAGTCACTGTTCACCAATCAGCTAAGCTCTGCACCTCGTCAGAGAGGTCGTCGCTGGGCATAAGGAAAGGGCCGGTGAGCATCTTCCGAGGCTGTCGGCTTCTTCTGCTTGCAGAGGAGCTACAAGAGGCGTCTGTTCCCCGAACTGCAGAGAGCGCAACTACGGCTTCTGGAGCAGCAGTCAGGGTCGTGGTTGCGTGGTAATCCCTGGCAATGTGATTTTAATCTTAAGTCACAAATCAGCATGCCAGGAACCCAAGCAGCCAGAGCACTCGGGGGCGGCGGTGCCGCCCACATCGCACGTACCAGCTTCCTCAGACACAAGGCGACGACACCACCTCCAGGCCTGCTACACTACCACGTGGGTTTTACTTCTGCTTGGTGTTCATTTACTTGGCATCTCAGGGGTATAATTTTTAAAAAAACCAAAGGACGCACAGATGACCACACAAATGCCAGTGAAGCTTCAGGAGATGAAATGAAAAATGCACCAACCAGCTGGTCTGGGGCTGCCATGCTCAGTTTCCCAGCCCATCACCCCCTGGGGTACAGGTTCTAAGTGTCGGGGATGTCTGTGGGGATCCTCGAGGGGTGGGATGGATTTCCAACTGCTGGAGGGTGCAGCTCAGGGGGCAGCCCCGCCATGGTCCTTCACCAAGCAGGCGGGGAGGGGGCAGAGGGCATGTGAGTGTCCCCTGCGTTCATCCAGGAGTGAGGGGGCGGGGGCTAGGGGTGCGGGGCTCCTGACCAGACTACTCCTCTGCCTGCTTGGGGCGAAAAAGCACAATGAAGAATCACCAGAGCTGCATAGCCCGCGGTGGTTTTCCACCACTTGGAGCCCAGGGAACATCAAAGGCACCGTCTGCTCCACTGTAGTTTCACACACTTCAAGAAACACAAAGTCTCTGTGAAGTGACAAATCTAAACAGAAATACGATTTGTATCGATTGCTGTATGAGGCTGGCAACACGGAACTGTGCGACTGCTCTGCTTTTTAAACTGGGCTGTCTCTCAACAGGCTCGGAAGCTGCCCGACGGGGCACTGGGGAAGCCTGCACACAGCCACTTCGCTGTGAGACGCGCAGTCAGGGCAACTGTTTCCACTGCTTCCCTTCCTAGCCAGCACAGCTCTTCACCTCTCCTGGAAGAACCTCTTCAGTAGTAAGAGCTTACTCAGATAAATAAAGCAGTTAAACATATTAGACAGAAATGGTTTTTTATAAGAGCAAAACATTAGAAGCAAATTAAATGTCCAACAATATCAACATAAAATATTAAATATCCATTAAAATTATAGAAAATCTATATAACATGAAGAAATCTGAAGCTAAAAAAAAAAGACAAAATCAGACATTCCCTGTTATCACGTAAAACCTTGAAGAAACCCGGAGAGTCAGAGAAATGATCATGGTAAAGAAAAAAAATACTTTAATTCCACAGTTTTACTTATAAAACCTATGTATTGTTGCTAAATTACAGTTAGAATGCATAAATTCCGTTAAAAACTGTTGGAATGTAGATCTAACAGGTCAATTCCAAGCACAATTAACAGAGGAAGCAGTTTAAATCATTTAGGACTCCCACTCCAACTCTGCTCCAACCTGAGGGAGCCTGTTGCGGACACGCTGTCTGGAGAGGCACCCAGCACAGGGCAGGAGGACCTGCCAGCCTCTCCTGCCAGGTGGAGACAACCCAAGGGACCTCAAGTTCCCACACACCTCTTCACAGCTCGGGATGTGGGGGAGCCCGGCAACAAACCCCCACAGTAGCCTTCACCCTGAAGAATTGGGGGGGTGTCATGCTCTCCAGGTCACCTTCTAACCTACTTAAGGTGCTCTCCTGTGAATCCTGTTCCCCCAAATAACAAAATCCGAAGTGGTCAAAACAGTGCTGGGGAGGGGGCTCTTCTGCGAGGGTGGATGGCACGGGCTTTCGTGGCCGCTCGGTCAGACGAGGCGCCACCTACCCCTCAGGGCGGGAGCCCAGGATTGAAGCCGCCAGGGCTCTCGGCTCACCATTTGGCTTACTGACTTACTTGGCTCCTAGGAGGAATCTCGGCTAGAGCCGGAGAATGGAAAAAAGAGAGAGAGAATCACCTCTTTAAAATAACATCTCAGCCACCACCTCGGCTGAGGATCTGTCCATCTGCTCCCTGCTCAGCTCAAAGCATCTGCGAGCGAGATGCTGCTGCCGCGGATCCTCACTCAGCATCAGCTCCCCGTAGAGGTAGATGCCCATGGCCTGCGGGAGGCACAGAGGCCAGAGAGGGTAAGGAAAAGGAATCATGTGTCCCCATGCGCTTGAGCGCACAGTCTGTGTTTGCTTCACACAGATGAGCTGGGCTGGAAGTTACAAAGGCCCTAGAAAAGGCAGACAGCTAAACAGCGGTGCTTCAGTAACCTGCAGTTTCCGATCCCTTTCGCTTCACTGAAACTCACCCAAGGAATTCTCGACTATCAGTTCCATCAATGCTGGTGGCTAAACTGAGGACAGAGGGAACACTTCTCTAGTGACAGGGACAGGGAGGCTCCCACGATGGCTGACCCTATGGGAACCCCTGCAGCTGGGAAATGAAGACCACCTGTCACACGGGTGGGGAGAACCTCAGGCTGCCCTGGAAGACGCCTGCCGCTCCAGCCCAGCCCGCCTGCTCTCCTTCCATGGGCATACACTGGCTCTGCTGTGTATGAAAACAATGCTGCGAAGACTCACATCTGTGTTTTTCCTACAGTTTTAAAAACAGTCGGTTATGTTCTGGAAGACCAAAAAGATCCCTTTGGTTCCACCTTTTCTCTTGTTCTAAGCTTAGTTATGCTAAGACTATGTTCTGCTGGAGCAGGGACTTCCAACGACAGTGCAGATATGAAAACTTGGTGGTGAGGAGCTCAAAAGTTTTTTTCTGAAAAAGCTGATGGCAACCCTTATCTGGCAGAGATCATGGTTCCAAGCACAGTGCAGCCAGTTTTGGGTGTTAAGAACAGACTCGGGAGTCGCTTTTAAATCTTGCTCCTCCATGTTGCCAGACACCTCTTGCCTCACTGCGCAAACGTGACATTTCTTCTGGTACAAAGTCATGTCTTTTTCTGTGTGGGAATAATGAGCCCTTACTTGCTGGCTGCCCCCTGTACTCCGTCCTCTCAAAAGAGCCTTTGTTTGCCCTGCCCCAACTCTCCATCCCAACAGAAACATGGCTCCATCTATCAGGCTGCAGCGCTCTGCAGAAGGCTCACTCAGAGGCATCCGCTGGCCATGCCAAGGGAATGAGCCACGGCCGACGACAGCCAGGGCACATGCACCCAGGGCCCACCCGAGCTGGGGGGAGATGCTGACCCCCACACACTGCAGCCCAGCAGAGGTGGCAAAGAAAACATCTTCAAACGGGTTCGTGGGCCCCTTGCAAGATGACTGCTTTCCTTGGTGAACAGTGAGGAAAGTCCTCCCAGAAAGGCAGCGCAGCACAGGGGCCCACCTGGCATGGCAGGTGCAGGCACAGACCAGACTGTCCCGGCCAGCCGGGGCTGTTCCAGTCTCATCCCCAGACATACAAAGGCACAGGTACACCCCACTGCATCACTGGGCCACAACCCCAACCTAACAAACCTGGGGTTCAAAGATGTACTGAGGTCTGCCCATGCTCTATTTGGTAACGGCAGTGGGTCACAGTTCCATCAAACCAGGGGACCTTCTAAAGAGATACCAAGAAGAAAAAGCTCAATGGGTAGGTATGCTCCTACCAGCTCTTCAAAATCGTTGGAAAGTGTTGAAGGACTTGCTATTTAAGTAGAGAAGGCAACAAACTGAGCCCCCATGTTAAGCATACTGCATAGTCAGGGACAGCATTTAAAGAATGCCCATCTGCTGAAAAATGAAACTTACCTGATCCTCCTGAAGGAACCTCTCCACGTCTCTGTATGCTTTCGTGTATTTGTGCTTAACAATGAGTTCACACCAGCGATGGCGAACCTTAAGAAAAGAGAGAAAACTCCCATAAGCAACAAAGGGTAGGTTTCCTTGGCCTAACAAGTTTAATGATGTCTTTTCCTGTTAGGAGAAGTTACTCTGTTAACACTGTTGAGACTTTAAAATTTCATTTTAATGTCTTTTACAAAGAAAGGAACCATGCTCTTCGTTAAGAGGGCTACCAGTCAACTTTAGGGGAAGAAAGTGCATATTTCACTTAGGGGTTCTGATGTTTTAAAAATATAATTTTGCCATACAGTAGATAAATGCAAAACGTAATTGAGAAATTAAACGCAGGCTCCCAGCCAAGCAGGCTGGTGCTCTGCCCTGCAGGATGCTGTCCATGAAGGTTTCCTTCATAAATCACAACTACTTAATTTCAATAAGTGATTTGGTTCAGTGCTGTTGATTGTAACAGTACACACAGTAAAAGGGAGAAGACACTGCTCTCCACATTCCTAAGAGGCAGAGAGCGCCTTCTGAGGGGCTTAGGGTATCTGCTGGAGAGAGGAGAGCAGACCATCCTGACGCAGGCAGCTCTGGCTGCATGTTTTGCTGCACAACCTACGGAAAACAGACAAGCTACATGTGTGCACCTTTGAGTGAAGATGCGTGATGAAAGATTCACCAGCAGGAATTTGTCAGGAAGCCCTCCCCCAGACCCTGCAGACAGTATGGGAGTCTGATCCCAGCACTGGCTGCCTCTGCTGCCAGGAGGCAGTCTCGCCCCTCCCCTGCCCCCCTTCATCTCCAGGCCACTTCAGACACTCTTCACCTCGAGACTCTACCTAAATCCAGTCCTGGGCCATTGTCTATTGCATTAAAGCCCTCTCAATTATGCCCAGTGAGCAATCCACTGTTTTATGTTCCATTATTGGTTCAACATTAGCTATACATGGAAGTGATTACATGCATTTAAAAAATAAAAAAGCCTCCTTCCATCACTCTTTGTATTTACTGCCTTTGAAAGAGGAAGACCCTTTATAGCAATCCATTTGTGGCAATAGTAAAATGTAAGCAATTTCAACATTTTGGCTAGGGCCCCTGTAAATTATACCATTATGCACTGATGGCCGGATCTCTCCTTTAATCTACTATAAATAGATTTACACAAACAATTAGGAATGAACTAAAGAAACATTTTTTGGAAAGAATCCTTCTCCTAGGCTACAGGGCACTCTGAGACACACGGTGGTGCCCTTTGCTTACAGGCAGCCAGGCCCTTTGAACTTCTAAGAACAGGATGCCAACGAACTTCTTACATCCACAAAGGAATTTCGGAGGTGCACGGAAATGAGCTAATAGCCTCGGCTCATCACAACAAAAGGCAAGCAGGTTGGGCTGGACAGGTCTTGGAGATCTTTACACCTTCAACAAACTGTTCTTTCCTATATGGCCAACAGAAAGGGACAGCATAAAAGGGAAAGGGTAGCGACTAAGATATTCTAAGCGGAAGAACCACTGACCAGAGCCCAGACTGCACCAATCAGAGGAAGCTCCTCGAACAATCGGATCCCGCTCTTGTGTTTTGGTTCAAGTATAGGACAGAACCAAAAGGGTCCCTTGGTCCATTTCTCTGGTTTCTTTCCCAACTCAATGAAACCCAGATGCCTCAGGTACCACCAGTCTCATCCATGCAGCACTGGAAATGCAGTGTTCTTTGTTCATAAGCTCTGGGAAAGGAGAAGGCCTGGTGGGAGGGCCACTGTGCGGCGTGAGAGCCAGGACACTGGGCCACCTGCTCTGGGGCCTTGCAAAAGAGCCTTACTTCTCACAACTGCATGTGGGGACAGCTGTCCCAGCTCTTAGCAGAGTCAAGCATAAGAGAAGTCAGCTCCACCATGAGCTAAAGACAGGCTTGTGCACCAAGCCTTTGACAGGGACAGCTGCTGATCATTTCAAAACTTGGGGACGTTACATTTTGTTAGACCTCATTCTGAGAATGGAGGTATTTACTATTGGCCTCCCATTCCCTCCCACTGCCCCCTGCTCTCCTTTATCTTATTTACACATACAGAAACAACAAAACACAAATTAGGGTTTGTTTCTCAGTAGGGTAAGTCCACTATGACTGGAAGAGGGTCCAGGAGCTGGGCTGAGTGAGAGAGGCCTTCACAACCACTATGAAGTCAGCGTTTCCACTTCTCTTCTTGTTAAAAATCAGTGTATTGTCACGATTAATAAGAGATCTAGTCTTCTGACCCCTGAAAGCTAACATGGCATCCAGGAAGTACAGACCAACCCCTTTCCCCACCCTACAAAGAGCAGGAAAAACAACAAGCTTTTTCATTACAACAGAATTAAATATATTGCAAAATTTCAATGACAGGATGTTTAAAAGACATCACAGAGAGGCTGTGTGAGGCTGAGGGCCCAACAAATATTTCTCGCTTGTGGACAGGGTTTTTACTCCTCTTTCTATTTCTTTAAGAGACAAAGAAAATCTCTATCTTTTAGCTGAGGACCCAAAATTTGCAAGGAAACTGGTCACCACTTGGAACAGAGGTCTTCCTGAAAATGTGGCAGCAGAGTGACATTTGTCTCAATTTCTCCCAGCAGTATTTCCACAGTGGGCACTCATGGACTATCTTCCTTTCTCCAGATCACTGAGAAGCTCAAAGAAATCCCTGACAGAGGTCTTCACATACTCATACCCAGCTTCTTCCTCTGTTGATAATGGAGGAAAGTGAAGTTCTCAGTGCTGGGGAGCAGCAGAGAATTCAGAAGCAGAGGCAGGGCTCTACGAACAAAACCACCCACTCTGCAGACCTGCTCTTCTTTATTTTCTAATTAATTTATTCAACAATGGGGGCAGTAGTCATCTCGTCTCTCAACTTCCTGGGTGAGATGGAAAGTGAACACTGGGTATACACCTATGGGAGCAGCTGGCCCAGCCACAGGATCTGTGGCTTCCTGACTGTTCTTTCAGCATTGGCATTCAATGGGTAGATACATACATCAAAACCGATCAATACTTACACTTTAAATGTTCACATTATACCACAATGTCTCAAGAGAGATTAAAAAACTTTTAATGACTTTTTCAACTGTGATTCAGATCCACAGTCACTCCAAACCCACACTAGGAATCACCTGAAAGCCTTGAGCCTGCCAACATCTTAGCCTGAAATCCAGCAACACTGTCAGGCTACCAAAGGAAAGAGGCAACGGGCCAGGGGTGGGGTGGGGCGCGGCGCAGAAATCGGGTCAGGAAAAGAATAAGAAACCTGAGAAAATCAGAAAAGGGGTATTTCAGGACTGGGAAGAGGTGGAGCTGCCCGTGGTGGTGAAGAGCAGGGCTGGGGGACCCCTGTTCCAGGAGCTCCAGAGCATGTGGTCTCACAGGGCCCTGGAAGCCCACCTTTTCCTCACTGAGTTTTCAGTGCAGACAGTGGCTGGTTCAGCCCAAATCCTGCTAGCTAGGGGCAGTGGGCACTTCTCAGGCCATCCCTGGGAAGCACGTCCAGGGGCCAGACGCCCGGGGACTTTGCAAACTGTTTGCAAAGACAGCCTGGCCCCAGCACCAGCCTGAGTGCATGGCATTTCTACCATTTCAAGGACGTCATCACTACCCAAGCGGCGAGCTGAACGACTTCTGGCTGGCTCCTCTGATTTCCGGCCCCTGCCTTGTATGGTCAAACCATGGCTCAGATTCAGGGACAAGTCCCATGACCCAATGGGCACCTCTGTGATATAACCACGGCCTTGATTAGGACATGCTGGGGCTCCCTCCTGGAAAATGAAAGAAAAACTACTGAAAGATAACTCCCCACCTGCCTGCCTCTCCCCAAACTCTTTGCAATCTGAAAATTTTAATGCATCCAGAACTAACTTCTATTAAACTCTAGAACAGGAGTTGCCAATTTTTTCTGTCAAGGGTCACAGTGAGCATCTATGGCTTCTCAGCCATTTGCCCCGTATCACAGGAGCAGCCACAGACAATACGTAAACGAAAGGGCATGGCTATCTTCAGATAAACTTTTATTTTAAAAAACAAGCAGTGGGCTGGACCTGCAGGCTCAAGGCTGTTGACCCCTGATCTGCAAAGGAAGCCCATGCTTGGTGAATGTTTAACAACCCTCTCCGCCCCCAATCCACCAGCAGGATGCCACAGAACAGAGAGCCAGGAGGCCTTTGTAAGCTGGATCCAGCCAGTGTCAGCCTGTCCTGCCAGGAAATCTAGGGTGTTCTTGACTGTGAGGCTTTTCTTTCCTCTGTGGGCTGAACTCCTCTGCACAAGAAACCTGCTCTGGCTTCCCTGGGAAACAGAGCACCTCTCAGCCTACAGCCAGGTGTGAACGCAAGACTCAAGGCGCCAGGCGTGGGTGGGTGGGGGACTGGACACTGAGGAAATGCCAATTTTAGGAAGAATCATCCCCTGAACCAGCTCACTCTCCGTCTCCCACACTGACCAGATGCTTCTGTCTGCAATCCACTATATACCCTAGACCTCGTGTTCACTAACACTTTACAATTCTCAGAGCTCTTTTATACCTTTTATCTCGTTTTTTTTTTTGTCTTCAATTTTAACAAGCTATTTCAAAGAAATAAAAATTCTTATGAGAATGCTCCCCGACAGGCTACTTACTATCTGATGGACTAATTTCCCAAAGTAGTTTTCAGACATTCCTTAAACATAATTCTTCTTTTAATAATGTAATTTGGAACTCCAGTTTATATACATATAGACAGATCAAGGAGGAAAAATATAAGTGAGTTCTTCAAGTGGTTTAAATCAGTGAGATAGAAAACATCTTAAACACTCAACTCCTTTGGTTGGGGGTGGGAGCCTGGGTTCCTTGGAATGGAGTCTGAAAACCTGTGTCTCACACAGAGGAGCTACTGTGACTGAAGAGCGGGTGGAATCAGAGGTTGAGCACGCACGCGGAAGGGCTAAGACAGAACAGCTCAACTCCAGCAACTTGGCCACCGCCCCTCAACTTGGTTCTGGTAGCCACGACGCCACTGACACACGGTCAAGGTCAAAAGCAGAAAACCGGCCTATCTTCTGTCACCACAAGCCTGGGGCTCCGGTTTGTTTTGGCGCATCTCACAGCCACGCTTGAAAAAACACCTGTGGTGGCTCCTTTACCTGACTGCTTCCCTTGCTTTATTTTTGAAAATTAAAAAATTATAAACCTGTAATGTAGCACATATAAACAACATAGATATATTATGTTTTTCCTTATTTTTCTAGGTGTCACTGCCAGATTCACTAGCTTAGTGTGGTCCATATACTTTTATGTAACAACTGCAGGATGTTTCCTCCTATTGACATACTACAGCTCCATTAGTCTCTCAACCATCCGACGATGCCAGAAGTCCATTTTTAGTGTGATCTAGAAAGTCCCAAGCCAGAAGTCTATTTCTAGTGTGCTCCAGAAAGTCCCAAAGTGTGTTAATAGCTTTTTACCAAGAAGCTACAAGGGCCTACAAGTCGACACAGGTCCAAAACAAGGACACCTGCGTGACACGAGACCACAGTGCCGCGGTCCACCTCACTCAGCACACCCTACGTTAGTCAACACCCGGACACTGACATGGCCACACCCCTCAACTCACCTCTTGGGCCCAGAATTCATAAACCCCACCTGCTTCCCCATGCATGGGTCATTCTCCCAGAGCTGGGTCTTACAGCTCCTCCAGCTCTTTGAAACTGCTGTTTCCTTACTTTCTAGTTTCTGTCTTTACCAACAATAAAATACAAGCTTGGTGAGAGCTGGGGCCTGAGTGCCCCAGGGCCATCTCCAGGCCCTGTCTCAACGCCTGGTGCATAAGTATCTGCTTAATAAATGCTTCTGAATGAACGTACCATTTTAAAACCTCAGACTGCTTTTCAGCTACTTTGAAATTACAATGCACGGTTGGAAGCTGTAAAATGCTTTGAAGAATGCCACCCAACCTATTTATGACAGGAAACATTCCTATTTTTCAGTCCTTTTGATTCTAAAATTTACTGTTGAAGGGGGGGAAAAAATCTGTCCAGGGAACATGATCTGGGCAGCACATTAAACCTCATTTTGAGTTCCATTTTACATCTGTAAACAGAAAGACCAAGGCTTATGGCTTTTGTGAGTTAATAAGTCTAACACTGCAATAAACAAATCTACTTTTTCAATTTGTGTCCTTAAATTAGATTTATCATTGCTTTAAAGTGGGTTGACTGCTGCTGAGGGAAGCATAACTGGCAGCTGGTGGGGGGGGGGCGCGGGGGGACCTTTCCAGAGCGGCTCTGGGACAGACAGCCTTTCCAGTATTCTGTCTGGTGCATCTGCGATGGTCTAGGATGTCTCTTCCTCATGCGGCACAGCTGAGGGTATGCCTGTCACACTAAGATTTCCAACACTTCCCTTCTCCTCTCTCTCACCTTACAGCTCCTTACTTTCAAAGGGCTACGATCTTAACACTGTTTTAACTAAAGGGAATACAAAGTTGCTCTGTGTGCTGCCACAAAGCCAGGCTAGTAAATCTCGTTGCCCTGAGTTAAGACAACAGGCTCTCAGCTCTTTTTCCTAACCTTGCTTGAGTCAGTCCCTAAAGCTCTCAGCTCTATGGTAACTGGTTACAGCCAGTAATACCAGATTTTACCAGTTATGACCAGAGCTATGGCAACGCGCAAAACAGGAATCACCAAACCTGCTATGGGGATCATCACACTTGACATGCACATGGAGTGTGACGGTGAAGGTCAAAGGTGACGACAAACATCAAGTTTTACAAGGTCTCTCAGGCAAGCTCCAACCTTTCTTCCTTCTCCTGTGTATATACTGTTTCATTGAATGCCATCAATACTATTCAAGAAAGCTGGCTCCAAAAAGTAGAACTCTAGGAGCCCATAGGACACCCCAAGTATGGTAACAGTGAGTCTTCCCTCCCTATCAAAGTGAAAGTGAAAGTCACACAGCCGTGTCCTCCTCTTTTTGACCCCATGGACTACAGAGTCCATGGAATTCTCCAGGCCAGAATACTGGAGTGGGTAGCCTTTCCCTTCTCCAGGGGATCTTCCCAACTCAGGGATCAAACCCAGGTGTCCCGCATTGCAGGTGGATTCTTTACCAACTGAGCTACCAGGCAAGCTCAGCGAGCTTTTCCTCACTGAGCTTCCTCCCTATCAAAATGGCACACTAAATGGCAACATTCCAATGTGCAATTTGATAATTAGGAAGTTACACATTGCATCTCCTTTCCTCATTAATATCTGACAAATGGCCTTTGCTAAAAAAAGATAAAAAAGGCTTTTACTGCTGGCAGAACAGTGCCCACAGGTTACTTCCTCTGAGAAGCTCTGAGGGACACCTGTGCTTTCTCTCTGTTTCCTCAGGGGCAGACGTGACCGACTCTGGAAGGCCATATCGAGTCTACCAAAAAGGTCTGCTCTCTCTCGAAGGGGTTTCCCTATAGCCTTAGTTGTCCAATCACCTTATCATGTCATATACTAGTCACTCTATTCCAGAACACCTGGAGATCCAGGAAACGTCATTCTCCAAAAGCTAAGTACTGGGTATTAAGGATGACCAAGTCATCTTTAATACCCAGACAAGCTCCTGCCCTCTTAAGAGCTTACAGTTCAGTATAAAGTCTAAGAAAAATTCATTAAACTCATGTTAGTGACAAGTGTCACAATAGGACATAACAGAGTGTAATGAGGGCATTGGGAGTGGCCCAGGGGTACAGTCAGGAGACCCCCGAGAAGGGGCCACTCAGACGGAGAGGCAAAGCAGGAAAAGACACTAGCTGTTGAACAGGACAGCCTAAGCTCAGTGGGTTTCTAGCCCTACCACATGTTCCATGAAAAAAATTCAACTGTCCCTTGCCTGCTTCTTCTCAATAGTTATTTCTTCCAATACCTTCCTAATGGAAGCTAGAGAAATGGACTTACAAACCAACAATTCCACTTCTTAGGTATAAGACCCAAAAGAAATGACAACTTATGTCTACACACAACACTGCACCCAAATGTTCAAAGCAGCATTACACAGAACAGCCAAAAAACCCAAACAGACGTGGCTTACTGAGACCATCAAAAATACTTGGTGATTAAAAAAAAAAAAAGAATACATGCAAAACACAGGTGAGTCCTGAAGATAGTATACTAAGTGAAAAGAAGTCTTTTACAAAAGGTGTATGTGATCCCATTTACACGGAAGTCCCCAGTAAGCAAATCTGTAGACACAGAGACACGAGTGGCTGCCAACGACTGGAGTAGGGGGAAGAGACGGGAATGATAGCTAGAGTACAGGGTTTCTTTGGGGGATGACGGACATATTCTACAACTCACTGTAGTGATGGCTGTACAGCTCTGTGAATATACTAAAAACCACTGAACTGTATATTTTGAAATGGGTGAATCCTATGGTACGTGAATTGTTTCTCAAAATATTTGCTATTAAAAACAACCCAAGAGTCAAACTGGGAAAGGCTGGTTCGGGAAATGGTACCTGAGGAAACTACCTGCTGTCTGACAGTGGAGCCCGGACGCAGGCCTGGCTCTGGGCTGCTCTCCCCACTGCCTGGGGACTTCCTATGCTCTCAGCCTGGGCATCTGCTTCTACCTGCTGACGGGCACGACCACAGGTCGATGGAACACAATTTCACATGGCCCAAAGCTGCACAGCAACACGCAGACCAAGTAGCTTAAAAAATCATGTTCAGTGTCACCCCATACAGTTGATTTTTAAAATTTCATACCCTGACAAACCAAAAATGCCTTCACACCACATCCGTGGAAGTGCCTTCACTTTTTAAAAACAATGTGAATTCAATACAACTGTTTTCTCTCTGTTATCAGTTATCAGCACAAACATTCACCTATAAGAGGCATAAGCTGCCAGGGAATCCTGCAGGATCTATGCAGCGCCACCTCCCTGCAGGACAGGCTCAAAGACCACACTCAGGAGGTTCCCACAAGCTTGAGGAAGAGTGCATTCTATCTGCAGCCTGAAGGTTCCACAGTGTGAAGGCCAGAGAAATCCAACTTTCAAATCTTGTTGCACCATGGGACTAGAGAGCAAAGGGAGGTGCTTGGGAAAGGCACCAGAGGGAAGAAAAGCAATCTGGGAAGACACTGTGGCAACAGTGAGTCCTCTGTTCTAGGGCATTTAAAGCGCGCTTCATGGGATGACAACTCTGTAACTGTGAAAGAAAATGGTAGTGCTCACAGACAACTGTGTCCTTTTTGGAGGTGTGGATTTCACTACAGAAATTAATGCAAAAGTATCTAAACTACTGACATAGGTATGAAGAACCTAGGAACACCAATAAAACACCATTAAAAGGAACAGGAGCTGGGTTTGCAGTGCTATGAAAAGAAGGGCATCAGGGCGATGCTATTTATAACCCAGAAAATGTGTACATGTCTGCCTCTGAGATCATCTGGACAGACTGGGTGGGGGGAGGGGTAGTATACACAGACAGTAAGAGTAGATAATGCCTCCTAAACCTTCAAATATCTATACAACAGGACCTGTTGCTAAATACAGTGGAAGAAGCAATGGCAAAGAATTAAATGATCAGGAACTTTTTAAATAATAGTCTGGCTAAACCTATAGCTAAATATCCTCCTTTAAATGTCCTTTTCTTCTTTTATGTACAGATAAATTCTAAATGTTATGACTAATTATAATTGTTTATTTAACAAAGGTCCATGTAGTCAAAGCTATGGTTTTTCCAGTAGTCATGTATGGATATGAGAGCTGGACTATAAAGAAAGCTGAGCGCCAAAGAATTGATGCTTTTGAACTGTGGTGTTGGAGAAGACTCTTGAGAGTCCCTTGGACGGCAAGGAGATCCAACCAGTCCATCCTAAAGGAAATCAGTACTGAATATTCATTCGAAGGACTGATGTTGAAGCGGAAACTCCAATTCTTTGGCCACCTGATGTGAAGAACTGACTCCCTGGAAAAGACTCTGATGCTGGGAAAGATTGAAGGTGGGAGGAGAAGGGGACAGCAGAGGATGAGACAGTTAAATGGCATCACTGACTCGATGGACATGAGTCTGAGTAAGCTTTGGGAGTTGGTGATGAACAGGGAGGCCTGGCATGTTGCAGTCCACGGGGTCACAAAGAGTCGGACACGACTGAGTGAACTGAACTGAAAGAACAATTAGGCAGATTATGCCACCAGTGGCTCATTTTTTCTTTAAACAACATCTCATTAGCCACAAAGTGTAATAACTCAAGGTAAATAAAATGCAGGCTCTGGTCTCAAGAATAGGAGAGGAATACTAATCTAAAAAAAAAAAAATCAAAGTTCTTTGTCATGTTAGATCGGTTTTCAAAAATCCTTTTATCACTGTACATAACAATTGAGACCTGATCGGTTACAAGGTTTCCATGGAAAAATTCTAGGAGCACTGAATTGAATAAGAAGAAAATTCCAAGGAAGAAACATCTAGAGATATCTTCCTGACTTTGAAGACATGTTCTAAAACATTAAATGTCTCATACACCAAATACAACAAAGGAAAAAATACACAAATATAACTAAAGCATTATGTAAGAGCTTTGTTTATTCTCACATTATAACAGGCACATGGTTTAAAAATCTCTCTATGTCTAAAGTAACTAAGGAAAATCGCCCGTCCCTTTTATCACCCATATCCTGCCCAGCTCTCCAAACCCACAAATTACAGTGTTGGGTCAAAAGGACAGCTGTGCCCCTCATCAGCATTACTCTAGCATTTAAAAAAATATTAAGCCACCCAGGAGAGCATCGGGG
The DNA here is from genome assembly GCA_007570785.1 of Antilocapra americana. Classification (NCBI taxonomy): domain Eukaryota; kingdom Metazoa; phylum Chordata; class Mammalia; order Artiodactyla; family Antilocapridae; genus Antilocapra; species Antilocapra americana. Next base: position 18,514,735 of record ML661897.1, read on the forward strand.
CGCGCAGGCGGCCGGGCCCTGCGCCGGCAGCGGCCCCGTGGCGCGGGGACTACACACTGCCCGCCTCCGCCGGGCCCTGGGCCTCGTGCGGTGGACGTCCCGCGTGGCGCCCCGCGAGAGCTACAGGCGCTGCGCTGAGACACCGCGTGAAGCCTCTTGGTCTGCAGCGGCTGCGCCGCGAGGAGTGTCGGGAGGCGCGAGGGAGCGGCATCAGGGAGCGGCCCCACCCATCGGGCCGCCGGCGCGGGACGAGGTCTGTGGGACTCCCGCCGTGGCAGATCTGTCAATGTTATTTTTAAAGTTCCTGGCCGGGATGTCATTCTGAGAATTCGGCTGTTTGCCTCAGCTGAACATAGTCAGTCTCCCATGGTTTCCTGTGGTCTGAGTTTTGATTTGCTTCCGTGCTGGTTCTAACCTGCTTTTGATCGTGGCGATTTCCATCTCCGGCTCTCTGTTGAGATCCCTGCTCTGTTCCTGCCAAGTGCAGAGCTTCCTAAGGACCAGGTGGAGGAGGAATCCAATTCAAATTTGGACGAAGAGGCTTGGTACACCTCTTCAGGATGCAAAGCAGCTGATGAAAGTGATACACAGGAGGACGTGACTGAGGAAGTGAGCCAGGACTGGTATGAAGAAGAGTCGCTGATTCCCTTGAAGCTTCCCGCAAGATCGTGGTGGTAGAAGTGCACCAGTCCTGGGATGACGAAGAGCCTGTGAGGCCCCAGGAGGCCTATGGAGCAGTCTCTGAAGATGATATCCCGAAGGACCTGACTGAGGAACTGAGAGAGGCCTGCACTGAAGAACAGTCTCTGAGGCCCCTGAAGTCACAGGCATACGCAGCCATCTACGCACAAGCTCCTGAAAACAACTTGGCGGTGACATGGCAGCCTGCCTTGGCGGAGGAACAATGTCTAAATACCCTGCAGTCACAGGCATGTGGAGTAGTCTATGAACACGACTGCTTTCTGGAGAGTATTAGCAGCAGTGACGTGGAAGACAACTCAGCCTCTCCACATGATGGCTGCCTAGCAAAGCCAGAAGATTCCATGACAGATAATGAAGACTCCGAGAAGGATACAAAGAATACTGAGATATCAGAAAACACTCTGAGTGTTTTCCTGGAGAATACTTTTGGAGATGTCAATGATGACGATAAAAAAAAGCCAGGAAGAGCAAGTGAACGTGGGATCTGGAGTGAAGAGGCCCTGCTCTGAATCCTTGAAGACCTGGACCTGGACATCATCCTGGATCCCAAAGGGGATGGAGCCCCCACAGCACCAGGAGCCTCATCAGGACCAGACCAGGGGAGGCCTCACTGCCTCTCCTGAGGGCCCTCATTTAGTACAGCTTCAGTTGTTCGGCTGTATATATATAGTATTAGTTTTGTCTGTAGTTTTATCTACATGTGCCATATGTATCTATATATTCCATATTTATATGTAAGTTTTTTCATTAAATTGTTTAAATCTATAAAAAAAAAAATATTAAGCCACAATACTTCTAGTTCACATGTTAACGTTCAGATCCATCAGCGTTTGACTCTGATGTGTCAAAGAGCAGAGGAGCCAGTCCCCTTGTCCCTGGGAAGAAACTGTGACAAACGGCCAGAAGCTGGCTATGGCAAGTGTCAACTCACCTTTCCGGAAGCTCATTCCCTGTGGCCCCTGTATCTGACCCCAGAAAACCACTTGGCTGACTGTACCACACTATTCAGACCCTCCACAATGGTCTCCTTTTTATATGTTCACTCTGAGAACCTGCCTCCTGGGGCTCTGTTCCATGATGGCTGCCTCCTGACACTGCTGGGCGGTGACCTGGGGAGGCCCCCAGCACAGACTCCAAAAGGGAAGGAGGGAAGGAAGAGGCACCCACCGAGAGGGCTGGGCCCAGTGCTCTGGCACTACTCCCAGACCCGGGGCCTTGGCGACCTTGCACAGTCCTGTGGTCCGACAGGGGCCGAGGCGCCAGCCCGGCAGGCTGCCCTTACATAGCGCAGCGATCACAGGGCTGACGCCAGCAAGGCCGGGTTCTGCTTTTGTGCTACTTACATTCCGCATCGAGGTGGACCAAAGGGGAAGGAGGCACCAAGCTCAACACACTGCAGTTTACTGACTATAAACTGCTGAGCACCCTGAAGTGGCAACAGAGCCTACCGAGATTACATCAAATCTTCCCTCTAAACTTCCTGTCAGGAGAACAAAATAGCAATGTTTTCTTTATTTTGGAGCCAGAATACTATGGAAAAACAACCAGGGGAGAAGAGGAGTGGTGAGCTGCACGGTTGGGAATGGACGCCAAACACTGTGCAGAAGCTGGTCACTGTGACCAGAAGGAATTTTAGCATAAAGGGAATGGGCAGTCATACCTACTCATCAGCTTAGATTTTAAACACATGATACCCACCTAACCTTTTTTAAAAATTGTGTTTATTTTAATTGGAGGCTAATTACAACATTGGGGTGGTTTTTGCATACACTGAATCAGCCATGGGTGTACATGTGCCCCCCATCCTGAACCTCCCTCCCACCTCCCTTCCCATCCCATCCCTCGGGGTTGCCCCAGTGCACCGCTTTTGAGTGCCCTGTTTCAGGCATCGAACGTAGGACTGGGGTTTATTCTCTGCCCTTTTAGTATGCGTCTCCAGAGATCTATTGATCATGGAATGTTTTCAGTTCATAGAAACTATGCTTTTGGTCCAAATGAAAATCAGAAATGGGCGTCAGAGCTGTCAGATTTCTGTGGGCCCTCAATTATACCTTCTACCTGAAGACTTCAAAGGCTGTAGTATTTTGAAATAAACAATGAGTTCTCCTATTGATGAAGTTCTGCAAAGGGAGGTGGCCAGTTTACATGGTTTTCAAGGGCTCTTTCTCCAGAGGAAAGGCAGTGGTGGCAGAAAGGCCTACAAGGTTGGATGTTTTTCTGTTTGCAATCCACCTTGGAAGTGTCCTTTTCAAGAGCAAAATGTAGACGGACAGATGCTGGCGTGGCTTTTCCTGGGCACTAGTGGCCAAACAGGTTTGTTCTCCCTCCCTAACCTGCTTCTTCAGATTTACTTGCTACTACACTAGTTTGCAGTTCCTTCTTTTTCTTCCATGTGAAACGTCTCTGCTTTTACCTCCCCCAAGGTTACATTCTCTGGAGCCTTGAGAGAATACAGTTGGTTCAGGGCAGCCCCTAAACGTAGTTAACCAACTTAAAGCTATTCCATTCTGTGTTGTAATCGTCAGGCACTTCCCTAGATGAGATGAAAAAACTGCCTTTTGTGGTCTGTTGCTTTAGAGCAATGATTTTTTAACCAGGATGACTATCCCCCAGATGGTATTTGGCAACTTCTGGAGACATTTCTGACTTCCAAAACAGGGGTGGGGCAGGAAAGGAAGAGGACTGCCACTGGCATCTCAGGAAAAAGGGCTGGGGATGTGACACATTTTATAATGCACAGGACATCCCCCAACAGAGAACTGTCCACTCCAAAGTATCTGTAATGCTAAGGCTGACAAACTGGTTTAGAGTAACCCCCTCCACCATTCCCAGAGAGCTCAGCTGATAAAAGAATCCACCTGCAATGCAGGAGATCCTGGTTCCATTCCTGGGTTGGGAAGTTCTCCTGGAGAAAGGATAGGCTACCCACTCCAGTATTTTTAGGCTTCCCTGGTGGCTGAGACAGTAAAGAGTCCATCTGTAATGTGAGAGACCTGGGTTCGATCCCTGGGTTGGGAAGATCTCCTGGAGGAAGGCATGGCAACCCACTCCTATATTCCTACCTGGAGAATTCCTGCCTCCTCCATGGACAGAGGAGCCTGGCAGGCTACAATCCATGGGGAAGAGTGTCGGACACGACTGAGTGACTAAGCACCTCCACCACAGAAAAAGCCAACAAGCCCCCAGGTTAAGGATTCTGTGACCAGATGCTGCTCAGGGGCTCCTAACAGGGGTAGATTCTACTACTTTTCTCTTTCTCATGTCCAGTCCTGACAGATTAGAGAGACAATATATAGGTGGTTTGAACTAAACAACAAAACTTAACCATTTTACAATAGAATGTGAATCTTACATGACTTCAAAACCTCTCATGTTGTTAACAATCCCATGAAGAAGGGATCTGTGGCTCCATTTTAACCCTGAGGAGGTGGAGGCTCAGGAACCTTGACCACAAGTCCGCAGGGAGGAGGCAGGAAAGCTAGTAAAGACTGTGAAATCGTCTTGTCTCTCGTTTTCTTAACTATGGGCGTTGACTCATTTGTTGCTGTTCAGTCGCTCAGTTGTGTCTGACTCTTTGTGACCCCACAGACTGCAGCACACCAGGCAACCCTGTCCTCCACTATTTCCCAGAGTTTGCTCAAACTCATGTCCACTGAATCAGTGATGCGATCTAGCCATCTTATCCCCTGCTGCCCTCTTCTTTAGCCTTCCCACCATCAGAGTCTTTTCCAAAGAGTTGGCTCTTTGCATTAGGAGGCCAAAGTATTGGAGTTAGTGGGTCATAGAATCAATTTGTGCCTCACAATGCACATGTTTAAAGAAAATGAAACAGGAAATAATAGCAAACATAAAAGTAGTTCTGTGAAGCCCTTTTTTGCCAGTTAGTTGTGGTCAAAAAGGCTGACAGCCAGCAAACTAGTCCAGGTACTACTGTGCAGATTAGGAAAACGGGGCCCAGGAGGGTGGGCGATTTGCAGGTGGCCACCAGCCATTTGGGGACCTGCGACTACATCCAGCTTGTTGCTAAGATGCCTCTGCCAGTACCAGGTACAGATCTGGGAGAGCGGCACCCCGAACACAGGTTGGGGCCAGGGGCAGATGGAGACACGGTGCTCATTCCTTTTCACCTCAACCTAACCCAGGGGGCCTATTCCTTTCAACCAACAGTGCTTCCCTAAATACAATGGGGGGAACACCTGGCGCTGATAATGACCTCTCCCAGAAAATTAATTTTTTGGCTCAGCCTACCAAATGATACATCAGAGCTGAGCATGGTACCGTGGGGGAACTTTCTAACACCCCACCACTCCCATCCAAGCCAGATGAAACAGTGAGTGGCTGTTTCTGAAGTTTCTGAAAATTCACCCCAGAGGTGCCCCAGTTTTGAAGTGCTGAACTTTAGTCTATGGAAATAAAGTTGCTTCGAGGTCAGCTGTGGGACTCTTGGGGACAAAGGTCACACAGAACACAAGCTGCATGGAGCCTCACCTTGTTAACACGGAAAGGCTATTTTTACAGCTAAGGAGACCTACTACTGCAGATAGCAAATTATTTCATAAGGGATCTCAGAAAATACCTTTTGTTTCAAGAATCAGTTGTGTATTTTAAAACCTTTATGGGGCTTCCCTGGTGGCTCAGTGGTAAAGAATCCACCTGCCAATGCAGGAGACATGGGTTTGATCCCCGACCTGGGAAGATCCCACAGAACCATGAGTAAGCCTGTGCGCCTACTGAACCTGTGCTCTAGAGCCTGGGAGCTGCAGCTACTGAAGCCCGTGCACCCTGGGGTCTGTGCTCCACAATCAGAAGCCCCCTGCTCGCTGCAACTAGAGAAAGCCCCCGCAGCAACAAAGACCCAGCACAGCCAAAAATAAATAAAATTCTTTAAAAACACAAGAACTTGATTTTTGTTTAAAAAACACAAACCTTTATGGGTTCTTTGTTTGAACCAATACACTCAGAAACTACAGACAATGCATTTCTATGAACTAAGTCTCCCTTTCAGTTCATTTTCTGACCTCATTTAAAGCAGCCCAGCATATGGCTAGAGGTTTCTTTGACTGAGGAGGTAAAATATGGTAACTACTCCTGTAGCTAGTACTACTTTCTAGGCTAAGGAGTGCAAACGCTCCCCCACCAATGTCCCACTTTTCAGATGGCGGCAACAAGAGTGTCAAGGCAAGGCAGAGACTCGCCTAAGATGGCACACGTCACTGTACCCAGCTTATTGCATGTGCCCTCATGCATGTTTCCTTTTATGATTCTGAACACACATGTCCCTCCCTGCAGGGCAGACCCGTGTACTCACACCACGTGATGCAGCACATGGAGGACAAGAGGCATGTACCACGGAAAAGGGCGCCCCTGACAAGCAAACAGCTGGCGAACATCAACCTGGCTGCCACACTCAAAAACCCGGACCAACAGACTGGACGGTCTGTGACTGCAACCGGAGCACAGAAGCAACACAACTCATACAAATGCTGAGTTATAAAGGAGAGTCATCAAAATAGACTCCCCAGTGAGACAGCACCAGCCCACCCACACAAAGAAGGCGGGAGAAGGGACAAGTGGGCGTGGCGGCAAAAGATAAGGCAACTACTGAACAGAGGGACTGGCGCAGGGCAGCACAGGCTTCTCACACAGCCGAGACTTCTGGTCCGCCAAGAACATGCTGCTCCACCAAGGAGGGAGTTTCGAAGCATTGGGCAACTAGAGCATTAAATGAGCTACGGAAAGAGCAGGCTCACCTTCTCAAAAAGGGACCTCACGTCTACGCTTTTAGGAGAAATGCTAGTCCCAGGAGGAGTGGCGGGAGAGGGGGTGCGCTTTACGTGCGGAAATGTGAGGAGAAGCCCTGCTGTCGTGCGCACTCCCATTTCTGTGCAGACCCCCCCAGCCCCACCCCGGCCGTCCTGGGCTGAAGTCTTCTGCACAGACACCTAACTCAGCATCATCGTCCCGGGGCCTGTGGCAGCACCCTGAACAAAGAGTGTCAGCTTATAACTCACATGGTTCCTTGCCAGGAAATGACCTTTGGGGCCATTTCCCATAGGGGTGCTCCGCACACAAGCTGCCACACTCCAGCATCTTCAGCCATGTTTTGAATGACCGCTGTGTATTACCTATTTTAAAGCCCTGATAATAACTGAAAGGAATTGTATGTTTGGTCAAGGAGAAGCACCAAGAATAAAGTCAGAATCCTCATTTTACCAGCAAATAATTCTTTCTCCCATGAAATGTCCTGTCACTTAAAATAAAGGCAGATGGTTAGTCAACAAAATTCCTGCTAATCGGTGTCACAATAAATCACACTTAACTAATGAAGTTTCTAGAAAACACCCTGGTTGGCCAACATCCTATTGCTTTCCTGGTTCTGAGTGACATTTCAAGGAAACCTCACAGTGAGACACGCTGTCAGTGTAACTGACTAGAGGCCAGGGCCTCAGAGGGCCTGGGAAGGGGGCAAGGCAGTGGTATGTTAGGCCTCAGGGCCCTAAGGCCCTAATCTGGGCCCTACCCACCTCTGACCTCAATCCTACTGGCCCCAGGGCAGAGGTCAACAAACTCAGGATGGGGCAGGCCAAACCAGCCCACGGCTAAGAGTGCTGTGGATGTTTTAGAATAGCTTTGAAAAGGAACAGTAACAAGAAGATTTATCTTGAGATGTGGTAATTATATGAAATTCAAGTTTCAGGGTCCATAAACAACTTTACTGAAACACACGCACTTCTGTTTGCTGACATATTATGGCAGCTGTTAACAGCAAAGTTCAATAGCTGTGACAGAAACTGTATGGCCTGAAATATTAAAATCTGCTCCTTTACAGACAAAGTTTGCTGACCCCTATCCTAGCACGTGTCCTGTTCACACCTTTGTATGCTGTCAGCTCTGTATGGAAATCACTCCTGGACCCCCTGGCTTTGTATGGCCAACTCCTTCTTGCCCTTAGGTCCTGGCTTGAATGTCACCTTTTCTTGTGGCCTTTCCTGCACTCTATCTAGAGGCCCTGAGCTCACTTTCACCTGTAGCCTCCTTCGTGGCTCTTATATGAAACTATCCTGTTCATTTTACTCATGAGCTGTTTTCCCCAAAGAATCCCAACCTCTGAGGGTGACCCCTGCCATTGCTATGTCCCTAGTGCCTGGCAGAGTGAGGCTCTGTGAACTGCACGGACCGCGCCAGTTACTTAAACCGATCAAAGCCTCCCCCAGGCCCCAGGCTCTCAACACCAAAGAGCCAAGCCTGAAGAGACTGCTCTGGCTTTGGGCATCACAGTGCAGTCTGAGACACAAAACAAGCAGCCAAAATAAAACTGGTTATATTTCTGGAAGGTTTAACAAGTTACATATAACAACAAAGCTGATCTGTAAGTTAAGAACACAAGGTGCTTTATGTTTATGCCAACAGGAATGGGGGAAAACAGGGTCTCCCACCTCCCAGCTTCTGGTGGAGCGACAGGTGCCCGGCACCTGCTCTGATCCTCCCGCCTTCATCTGCCCACTGCTCGTCACTGGGGCCTGGCATTTCAGTGGTATTCAGTCCTGATTAAAGCATAACCTCATGCCTATAAATAGAAACTTCTTTTAAACACTAATTAAAAATAACAGGCTGGCATTTGGAATCTCCTATGAACAAAAATATAAGAGCTGAAATAAACAGCAACAATTGCATGTCTGATCTATGCTGAGATGGGTAAAAAGCTACATATGTTTCCTCTGGAGTTTTTCAATTAACTCCTGAATTAATGTGAGGGTTTCAAAATGTGTAACAAATGCTCATCTTACCTTTTAATCTAATAATGAGCAGGCTTTTCTTGACTTACTCCATCTTAAGAATTGTGAAAATCATTTTAATAATATTTTATTTAACCCAACATGTCCAAAATATCATTCTGACACTGCAATCAATAAGAAGAAATTACTAAGACATTCTGCTTCTCTTTATACTACGTCTCCAGTATCCACATATTTCACACTTACAGCACAACAGCCATATACCAAGTGCCCAACAGCTACATGGGCTAATGGCTACCTTATTGGACTGTACAGTTTTCAAATGTTCATCTATTCTCGAATGAACACAAAGCAAATCCATTTGTTTTTTAAGAGCTTTATATAAGAGAATTTTGGGGTTTTTTTAACTTAAGATGACTAAATACATTATTTATTAGTTTATATATTAAAAAAAAAACCCTGGAACTCATTTTAGGATTCACATTGCATTCTTCACAATAAGCTAAAAGATATTAAGGACCACATCATATTGCTTTCCCACAAGCATCCAATTTTGCTTTTCAAACCACGGCTGTTAAGATTTAGCTTTCATTTCCTTTACACATGGCTCCCTTCCTGTCCTAACTGAATGCAAGCAAGAAGCTCTGGCGTGTCTGAGCCAAGTTTCCTTAATACACAGCAGGACGGCGCCACCGTCATGCACACGATGATGTGCCCGAATTCATGATTCAGAAACCTCCCACCCGTCTGCTCACTCCTTTAGGAGACTTAGTCTGTCTTAACAATTTAGGAGGAAAGGTGGGAGAACTCAGGACTTAAAAATACTGTGGTGATGACCAAGATCAGAGGCCCCTACTGAGCACACACCACCAGGCAAGCAGTTCCAACAGTCTGGGACACAATGGGACCGTCAATCTTCACCAGCAGCGAGGGCCCATGGTTTAAAGTCTGAGGGTGTTCTTGTTACCTCGGCATCCTGCTCCGAGAGGTGGTACGTCCTCTCAAGGCTTTGCAGAGTTCGCGGAGTCACAGTCTTCTGCTCCAACAGATGCTCCAGAAGCAAGACAAGCTGGTCTGGAAGAAGCTGAGGACAAAACCACACAGCCTGTGAAGATGCCGTTCTGCTTATAAGATATTAAACCCAAATGTTTAAACCAAAGCCAGCCAAACCAGGGTAACCTGGGCACTCGCGGTGGCTGTCTGAAACATGGGAAGGCTGGAGATCTGACTCTGGTAAACCTCAAGGTTTACATTGCTTTTCCAAAGACACTGCATTCTGGAGCCTGATCAAGTCCTACTTTCCATGGGTTTTCATGTCAGTTCTATATTTAAGGGCAGATCAAAACTATGTTTATCTTTTTTTTTCTAGGCTGTACACCATGAATTTTTTTTAAGGATGTGCAATGTGATGACAATGTACATATACATCATGAATGATAAAAACTATGCTTATCTTAAAACATTACCATAGTTTTATTATATCTTTCTTTTCAGGATGCATATGCCAAAAAATGTCGTTTAGCCTAGACAAATACTCAAGAGGCCATCTGATCTTAGGTAAACACATGAAAGTTTAACAGAAATAAGAAGCAACTTTCATATTTCCTTCTTTAGCACATAAATCTTGCAATGTACACCAAGAAATAGAGAGCATGCAATGAAACTAGAGCCATGTCTCATAATCCATTATAAAAACTGCAAGTTTACTATTCCATTAAAAAAAGGTTGTTATGTATGATTATATACATAACCACCCCAACTACACAAGGTCACTCACATTCCTGAGTTTTCATACAGGGTAAATAAAAACGGCATTACCATTTAAAGGCAAAAAGAGGAAGATGCTTTTATATATTAACAGTTCAAAAATAATACAAACTAATCTGTGAAGAAACAATACTTGTGAAATCCAAGAACTTAATACAGAGCAGAACTCAAACTATTGACAAAAGAAAAAAAAAATTTAAGATGCATCTTGTAGGAACCAAAAAATATTTATTCTAAAATGAAGGTTTTAAAAGAATTACTATGAATTTCACTATTCTCGACACTTAGCTTTTCTCCATTCTTGCCTATGCCCAGACAATCCTTGTCAACTAACCCAAATTTACAGTTCTGAAAGTCAATACTATAGCAATAGAATATTCATAAGAATACCTGGATTTTAATCTCTATTTTGTTCTCTAAAAGAAATTTAAAAAATTATTGGTTCCTCCCCCATTCTCTCTTTGCCTTTCAGCCCCCAAGTGTGCACTCTGCCTCTGCCTCCCGCCTCCAATCACACACACACTTTTCCAAAACGTGCTTGTAGGAAAACCCAGTAGAGACTGCATACATGACATTTACCACATAATTTCACAAAGAAATCATTTCCTATTGTTTTCTCACCTCACTTTTCTAAGGTCTAATAAAACCCCCACTTCCCTCTAGACAGACGGACACAAGGCACAACACTGGATTCTTGGGTATTTTCATTTTATAACATCACTCCATCTGCTAAAGAGTCAAGGGTGGATCCTCTCTCAGGCTGACAGAAGAAAGGTGCTTCCGCAAAAAGAGGGTTACAACTCAGCACTGACCCTGTGAGGTTATACAGGAGAACATTTAATTTCCTTCCATTAAAACTATTGTGTTTGTAAGATGTTTAAAGATATCAATTTACAACATAATGACTAGTTTTCAAAAGCCAGTTTTTCATTTTCTACAGTTTCAGACACAAGGCTACTTTTAATACCTTGTTATTAAATCTGCTGTTTTATAAAACAAGTCCAGAACCACAGCTTCTGCGGAGCATCCATACCCTTGTACACCACTCACACTGGGAGCGCTTGGCAATCCGGCCCTCACTGCTCTGGGCAGAGGGAGGCGTCTCACCCACCCTCTGGCATTCCTGACCAGGAAGCAGAGCTGAGACTCCATGCGGGTCCCGGCACCCAGGTTCCTTCACCCTCTTTCCCATCCATCTCCCTGCAGTCTCCCTCTCTGGATCTTCCTTCCCTATGTTCTAGGGGCTCTTCTCTGGTGGAGGCTAAACCTTCAGCCCCAGCCCAGAGTGTAACGCTCATTCCCCCCTAAGGCCACTCCCTGACTGCCCTCCTGCACTTGAACCCTTCTCACAGAGTTTATTCTTTCTCCTCAAAATGGTCTCTCCCCATCCCATGGCTACATCCCCTTTCCAAAGCTCCACGTGCTTTCACCCCCAGCACCCCCTCAACTGCAGTGGCCTGGCTGGTGCCCGTCCAGCAGCAGCCCACCTGCCTGTACAGAGGCAGGGTGGGGGGCGTCCCCAGATCGGGTCAGAACGGCTGGCCAGTCCTGCATGCCCATGGGCACTCTCAAAACTGATCAGCAGTGCTTCCACAGGCAGCCAATTCAGGGTAGCCCCAGCTACGCAAGAAGACAGCTTCTAGGGAAAGGCCCAGCATGATACAGCACAGAACACCCATCACCTGGGGGTGGGGGCCTCAATCACTAACTAAACACAGCAGGAACAAGCCCAGCCAATTTGCAGAATTACAGAGATGGAAGGAGTAGAAAGAAAAGCATCTCCCTATTATATGCCTGAGCTTACAAAGAGGCCTACTGTCAGTTGAGGATTTGGTTTAGACTAGAGAGACCCAGGGAGGAAAGAAATCCTGGGTAAGATGACCAGTTAACTGGATTTAACCAATCAACTCTGGTTCAAAGTGAGAGTTACTAATGTGTGATCCTATCAAAATATCTGGATTCACACTTTTACGTCTCTTTAGTTTCCTTCTAAACAAAAAGTTCACACATACCTGCACAGAGAAACAGATCCAAGATGATCACTGCAAGTTTTCGTCTTCTCCTAATTTTACACAATGTAAAAATACTTAAGACCAAGCCCCCTGACTTAAGATGGGCAGCCAAGATGGAAGGGAGGGGAATCAAGCCTTGGCGGTTATTTGTTAAGTTTAATTTACTTTAATTGGAGAAAGGTAAAGAGCAGGCATGCACACACCCCACCAGCTCTCCCTCCTCCTTCACCAAGGCATCCCATGACTGATTCAAGAACCGGCTTGTTCAGAGGCAGGGAGAGGCACCAAGGACCAACACAGAGAAGGAGAACATTCCTCCATAATGTGCAGAATTCTTCGGAACGGACTTGTGCAAATGACTTTCAGTAAACAACCTGTAGTCATCTGGCTTTCAACTGTAACTCTTCTAATGGGGGGGGGGGTGTATTTCAAATCAGTGATCAAATGTTATTTCAGTACACAGGAAACAAAACGAATTCAGTATCCTTTACCCACAAATGAGTGAGTAAACATTAAATAATTTTCACATAAGATTAAAGATTCAAAAGAGGATATTAAAGCAAAAATGTGGTAAGTCGCTCACTTTAATACAGCACACTTCTCTTTGTAAAATAAACATTTACTCCCTATAAAGCCACCCTATAATGGAAAAGAAGTACTAAGTAATAAACTAAAATGTTTGCAAAGCAACTGAGAGATTATATATACGAGCAATCGAGCTCAGACGCAGTGCTGGGTGCCACCCGCCCTGGCAGCTGGCTCAGCAGCACTGGGAAATGCTGTGTGGGTCACTCCACTCCCACCCATGTAAGAAATCAAATTAAATTTCACATGACTTCTAGGCCAACTGTGTTTAATACAGCAGTACGGAGAGGGGTGGAGACAGACATGGCTTTAGTTACACCATGGAGTGATTAAGAAAAATAAAGCGCTTGCTTCAGCGCATTATCTCCTGAGAAAGCAGACCCTTCTAACAGGATAGAAAGAACCTGCCTTTATTTCTGAGGGCCTAGGAGCGCTCACACCCACAGTTCAACAGCGATAGGAATAGAAAGTTCCTTCCTTTGCACAAACAAGGAACTCATGATGAGGTTATTATTTTTTCCATATGGAAACCAGCTTGGTATTTTTTAAATGCATCTGCCTCGGAAACTCAGACAAAATAGGTATGGGGTGCCAAAGTCATGCGGGTACTTGAAATAGAGAACTTTACAACATTGGCAAACTTAGCTCGAACACAGAAAATAAAACACCAAAGAAGGTCAAGGCAATACAATGAGATTTGTTAAGAATTTTAGAAGTCTGTATTCTTGCTCTAAACATGGAGGATTCCATGACTGCTAATTACCTAGAAATGCACAAAGAGAGAAGAAAAGTCTACCTTGTAATCTTTCCCAGTCAACCTGAGGGCTGAGGCAAGCCGCACAAGTTTGAACAGTTCTAAAAGGTTTCTACGCAGGCTCTTGGAAAGAAAATATGGATTTTCCAAATCCACCCTCCAAGTCTACAAGGAGCACAAAGAAAACAAACCCTGACGCTTTCCGAAGTCTCGCAGCCTCTTACTGCTGTCACAGGAGCATCATTCACTCCTGGCTCCCTGAAGACCACCCACACAACCGAGGCCCCTCCGCCACTTCTTCCATAAGCAGGGCTCTCAAAGGGCCAGCTAGCCTTGATCAGATAATGTTCCCAACGCATCTCACTACTGACCTTTCTCAGGCGGGGCCGAGACAAGGAACCCAGGGCAGAGAAATGTCCATGTCAACGGCTGCACCCCTCCAAAAGCAAAGGGGGGAACCTCCCCTTGCAGCCCAGCTGGCAAGCTGCAGCCGCACACGAAGGAAGTCTCAGAGAGGCTTCCAGACGGGGAGTGAGCCTGGGACTAATGCGGCCTCCAAATGACAGTGGCGTGAGTTCTATTATTACCCCATTATCACTCTGGGATCTGTGCCTAAATGAAGCATGCTTCCTCCCTGATGCCATTTCCTTTTATCCTGGCTGGAGACTAAAAGCGGATCAATGGGGGCAATACATATGATGTCACTTCACTTTACAGCAACGGCCTCCCTCTCTTTCAGTTTGTCTGAAATACACAGAAAGATCAATTCTTCCCAAAAATGGTTAAAAAATGCTTAGGGAGCATTCTTCTTCCAGAAAAGCATTCTCTGCTATATTTGTCTATGTTACTACGGCAGGAACTGTTTACACTGAACAAAAACAGAAGAAATGGGGGAGGGAGAAAAATCTCAAATTCTCCGGTACGCTGGCTGAAATTCAACACAAGCAGGGTCCAAACCAGAACCAGGGCGGCTGACCTTTGAAAGTCACACGTTTTCTGGCACAGAGGCACAAAAGAGACAGCAGTTGTCCTTTGCCCCTTGGATTAAAAAGGTAATCCCACAGATGTAAAAGGTCTTTTAAATAAGATGTCCCCCAAAGTCTTACAGACTTTTTACTCTTCTCAGAAAACACACACACCATACCACATACTCTCAGGTGCCCCCAAGGTCCACAGGTGTGACAGCAAACTGTTCCCATTCATATACTCTTCCCATTAAGGGCAACAAGGAGCTCTGACTAAAGGACACAAGACAGAACTTACATAAATCAAGTTATCTTTCAGATGCTGTTTCAAGCTAAAATATGTAAAAATCTAAACTGTATAAATTTTCATACAATGATTTTTGAAAAGGGTGTACAGTGAAGACAAAATCTACGAAGTTTCTCAAAAAAGAGTTCTTCCTCATGATCCAAAAAGAAACACAAAATCCAGAGTATCAGAACTCTGTTGAAGCTAACTCTGCCTGCTCCAAACACTGGCCAGGGCCATGCATGGCCCTCACATCACTGATCTTTCATCTGTCATTTTCTTAATGATAAACATTTTTAAGCGAGAAAAACGAACTATTTAATAATATATACATAGGCAAGTGTCTGGCCAAGATCTATTATCAATGAGAATATCATGATAAAATGTTTTTAGTCTAAAATTACAACTTGTATAGCAGAAAAACCCAATTGATCTAAACTGCTCCTGAAAACAAAACTTAAAAGAAAAACCATCCTTTCCATGTTGAAGAAAAAGAATATTTTAAAGAACTGCCAAATTTAAGAATAGAAGTCTCTGGTTCATATTATTTGGGGGACAGAAATTTGATTTGCCAACCAAAGAAAGTCACCAAATAAAATAATTAAAAATGAAAATGATTTTCTTCAAAATAAATGAATCAATCAAGATATATTTATCCAGCATAATCAGTATTTCTGATTATCAAACATCTTTATCGACAGTATGTCTACAGACAAATTTTAGGAAAACTCAAGCATGTTTATGTAACCCATTTCACACAGATAAAAGTATATACTGTATTTTGGGAAAAACAAGTCTAACAGCTGCAGCTGAAAAAGATTACCAAGTTTCTGAGCCATGGTTTCGTTGTGGTGCTTCCAAAAGTGACACCACAGTGACCAAAATACACACCGTTACTAGCAAAGAGTATCTGAAATAATTCATTGGCATAAATCATTCTCAAGTCTCACTCATGTCAGATTACAAGGGTCAAATTTTCATGCGCTAACACTTTCCTAACTTTTGTAAAAATATTATTAACCAAACTGTATGCAATTTGATACAAAGCATATTATTTATAAAGTACATAAAATGCAATCCTCTTGTCAGCTCTTATAATCATGTACACTAATGGTTTATGTCATAACAGTTTGGAAAATAAATCTTTGTAAACACTCAAACTGAAAATTCCAAAATATTTTATAAGAGATGCTTGGTATCTTTGCATCTGCTTTCCCTATTCAGGAACTTGCCAGACCAATAACCAAAGGAGCCAAAGAGATACCATTCCTGATCTGAATTTTATGCTTAAGAAAACTACTGCTCATGAAGAAGAAACTATAAATTCCTAAATGATTCAGTCCATTCATCCTGTCAGGACAGCACTCATGCTCCATGTAGGGCTTGTTTAAGGCTTTCTAAAGAATCTGGAACACTTCAAAAACCTAGATACTTCTAACTTCTTGTATTCACAGGTTTTTGGTTTGTTTTTTAATAGAAATCTTCCTTTCTTTAGAATTAATGCTCTTATCTAAGTTAATATTGTATTTAATAATTTATCTTCCATAGAAGTATACATTTATCTTAAATAAGAGTCTAGATTTTATGAATCTGAATTCCTAGGTTATAAAGTGATATTTTCTAATTCAAAATTGTTTGTATATCAGCTAATTTATGACTTTCAAAAGTCCACCATATGAAAAGACCTTTGTTGTGAAAACTGACAGTCAAAATCTGTCGGTCAAAATTGTGGCTATGGTATATACCCATCACGCAACAGAATATTAAGCAGCTACTAAAAAGAATGAGATGTAACTGTTTCTGTAGGATACTAAAATGGAAAGAAATGTTATTAAGTTGGTGATAAGTTAAGAGAATGTAGATTATGGCTGATTTCTGTGAATAACCTTCTAAAGATACACAAAAAGAAATAAACTCTTTATATCAACTTCTTCCCTAGTAACCTACATGAGCTGTCTGGTCTTTTTTTTCTGCCTCTAGATCAAGCTGAACTATTTTTCTTAAATCATGTTAAAAATTTCCCAGTAATTTACTTAAAGGAAAGAAGATCCACTTTATAAAGAAATTTAATACTACATTTAGTACTGAAATGTGTAAATGATTAAAGCATATGCTCTAGCAAAGTACTGAGCTAGAAACCTGGAAACCAGGGTCTTCTGTAAAGGAGTTAGTTAAAAGTATATCCCCTAGCAGGAGAGTGCACCAAGAAATCTATCACAGTCTCTTTATTCTTAGTTATAACAATATTTGAAAATGACAGGGATCTCAAAAGTTTTGATATCACTATTTCCCTAAGCAGACATGAATAACACCATTAAATCTAGGATGTAAGATGTGTGCAAGCAATGCTCAAATACTGAAAGAATTATAGAGCACTTCTCTTGCTGAAATCTATTGAAAGTCAGTCCTCAACACAAGAGTTTATAAGGTACAAAGAATAAAAAGGGAAAAAACAAAGAAATACAGAAAGAATTTAAAATTTTACAAATGCTTTGAAAATATACACAAAGCACTGCATCAGTCACGTGCTCAGATTTTTATGTTGTCATTTATAATACAAATGAACCATCAAAGATTTCCAGAATTTTTTTCCAAGGGAAAATCAGTAACTGTAATTTCACTCAAATCCAGAATTTCTTCCTTTCTTTAGTTTCCGCTATTACTCCCAATGTTAAAATCAGATAATCTATGAGGGATAATCTGTTACAAATTTAGAAAATAACTGCATCAACATTAGATTCTTTTAACATTCAGTTGAGTTTATTTTGTATAGCCCTACTTTCCTGGTAAAAAGTGGTCTATAATGTGCACAAAATTAAGGTGTTCATATGCACAAATAGAGACTTTCCCAGGTGGCTCAGTGGTTTAAAAAAAAAAAATCCATCCTTCTGCCAAGGAAGGAGACCTAGGTTCGATCCCCAAGTCAGGAAGATTCCCCTGGAGAAGGATACGGCAACCCACTCCAGTATTCTTGCCTGGGAAATGCCACGACAGAGGAGCCTGGCGGGCTATAGTCCATGCAGTCGCAAGGAGTTGGACATAACTTAAGAGACTAAACAATATTCCTAAGGATTAGGGATATTGAGTCTGAAAACAGTGGTTTCCTCCATTAATTACAGGTGATTAGCAAGTGTGGGGTGGGGGACAGGATTTACTGAAATTAAGTTCTTTAAAATTTTATAGATAAAAATAGGAGCCTCTTTTTAGTTTATACAAGTAAAGCTGAGTTCAAACAAAGCCATATTTTAACCTCTATAAAAAGAATGTACCTTTTAAAGGCAACTCCTTAAGGGGGTGGAACCCTGTCTTGCTCACTTCGTGTGTCACCTACTTCATGCCTGATACTCTTATCAAATTTAAATAAAGGACTTGATGTCCAACATGGAAAGATGGAATAATACAAAAAAATGACTCCAAGAACAGCTGTCAAGCAACAGTTCAGTGATTTAGGTAAAACTCTACTGAAAGAAAATTTACACAGCTACAGATGAAAATTCAAGCCACAAGTGATGCTCACTTCCAAACCAAAACAAATCCCCAAAATACACAACTTAAATGTATCAAAATTTTGAAGAAGTTTTGGAAACCTCTATAATAACAGATTTTTAATTTAAAAGTTAATGTTAAAATAACCGAAATGCCTCCTCAACTGTAGCTGGAAGCAATCAACAAAATGATGGTTCTGCAGTGTTTTTAAACAACTAATGAATAAGCCAGACTGGAGGAGCCTCGTAGGCTGCAGTCCACGGGATCGCCAACAGTAGGACATGACTGAGCTACTTCACTTTCACGCCTTGGAGAAGGCAATGGCGCCGCACTCCAGTGTTCCTGCCTGGAGAATCCCAGGGACGGCGGAGCCTGGAGGGCTGCCGTCTGTGGGGTCGCACAGAGTCGGACAGACTGAAGCGACTGAGCAGCAGCAGCACTGCGTGTAACCCACCGCGCAAGAAGCGCAAGGATTCAACAGTAGTTGTGTCTCACAGAGACCTGTCCCTTTGTTTTCCAGTCTCGTTAAAACTTATTACAGATGATATTTTAAAAAATTATCAAAGTTAACATCTCTTAAAACAGTAAGCCACAAAAACACTAACAAGAGTTGCGAGGTGAGGAAAAGCCAAAAAAAGGAGGGAGAAGCCAACTCATACTCTGGTGCCTGGCTTAAGACGAGCGACTGAAGAACAGACACACACATACACTCAGATGTTTAGGCAGAGAACATAATTCACAAACCCATTTCACTCTGGGTATTCATTCTCGTGGAAAATACTAACATTTTACTACTCCGAGCTCCTGTCCTTTCTTCATAGGTGCATAGTCAAAACAACATAAGTTACCACTTTCGTTAAGATTTTAATTTCTAATATTCTTCTTATACTTCCTACGAAACTCAAATTAAACATAAATATTAGTCACACGTTGACAATTTGTTGTGGTTTCTGTCGTAGAGTTGACAAAGAAATATATTCTTAAAGATATGTACAACCAACCACAACTAAAGAGAAATGGGAGTGTGAGGTGGAAGGGGGTGAGGAGTCCAAATACAAAAATTACTGCTGTCAAAATAAAGGAATCAAGTTGTTTTTACTTAATAAAAATGTGGTGAGAGTACTGTACAATGTACTATCCAATGTCTCAGTTTTCTCTCACAGAATGATTTACCATATATAAAGCCCCAGAGTCAGACTTCACTCCAATTCCATACACTTTCGGATTCTCGTCCAGACATTTTATATCCTGGATTAACTTTGAAAAGTTTTATTGAGGAACAGAGCAAAGAATTAACTTCTTAAGGGTCACTTAGACACAGAAATTCACATTATTGAAAAAAACAATGGACTTAAAGAGCTTCAGGAAAAAGAAAGGCAGAGAACAAGTTTCACATACTTTCAAGAAATGTTTCCTTCATTTTTAACGCTTCCTTCTCTCCCTTCCACCTCAACTTCAGTGCATGTGAAGGGAATAAAAGCTCTTAATGGGTCAGCATTTTGTGTGAGGGAGAAATGGCTGTCTTATGTGCACATTATGTGAGACGGTGAAACAAACAGGTGAATGGGAACCAGAATCATAAACCGAATGCACATGAATGATGCCAGCTTTGTTAACCCAAAGCTACACTCGATGTACAAAGGACTGAATAATTCATAAATTAATGTACTTCCCATTACGATAAGAACTATTCTCAACAAGCAGACTGAAACAGTATTATAAAAATGTTCTTACTGTTATCAGAATTCAGACATTACATACATATACACATATATATATTATATACATTTTATATGTATATATATATAAAAGATTATTCAGATAATCTTACGTCAACTGTGAGCTCCGACTTGGACTCATGGTCGGGACCAGCCTGAAGCTGGTTACAGAAGCAGGAAATCTGAAATTTGGCCTTGTTTGCTGCCACAGAAAAATGCTCTCATGTGAACTCAAATACGTCAAAGGCAATCAACAGAAGTCACTCTTCAAAGATGCAAAACAGACACATACTTATTAACTACTTATTAACCACGGACCTAGAATCCTAGCAGGTCTGAGACCTACCAACACCTTTTCATAGTTTCTGGTTGGCATGAAGATGAGTAAACATAATGTAGGTTTACTAGCAGCAAGTAAACTACTAAAATCTCAAGTATTGCAAGCTATTCTTCAGAGACTCCTGAAGCAACTTCATACAAATTGTACTCAAGTTTTTGCATTCTTTTTATATCTGCCTTATGTATAACGTGCTCATATAAGAAAAATTTAGTAGTATTTTATTAGCATAATACATTTTAATAGCACAGAACTTTTGAAAATTATAAGAAATGTTAAGACATTTCTAAGTTTTTGAGTTGTTTATTCAATTTTAATGAAAAAGTCAAGTCTATAAAAAAAAAAAAAAAAAACCTTCCCTCTCCTGAGTATCCAGGCTCATCTGCTTTATAAATTTTGGAACTTATGTTAAAAAAAAAAAACGTAGAGAGGAAATGAAACTATTTTCTTTGTATAGTTTTTAAGAAATTTTTCTCATACAGTTAAAACCAAAACGAGAAACTTCAAAAAATGTTTTACTCTCTACATTTTAACAGAATTCCTGCAACAGTGCTTTTATGGAAGTCACGACATACCAATTATAATCTACACATTCTATTCCAGAGTGAAGCCTGACTTACTTATAACAAATCAACTTGAAACACCAGTGATCACAGACCTCTGCCAAAACAAAAAGTGAACACAGATTTTTAAATTTACTACATGAAACTTCACAGATTGAAAACCATCTTCCTGCTGATTTCACAATGTAGGATCTCATCTCTGAACTTTACAAGTAGTAGTTACCTTTGAGACAAAACATGAACAGGCTGTTTGCTCCCTGTAGGGCAATCCTAACAAAGTTTTCTAAAGAGTCAAAGTTTAAAACTTGGGCTACGTTTCCAAATAAAAATGTTTTCCAGGAATTGAGAGTCAAGACCTGAACCCTTACTACGTTGGCACACACCCCTTAACAAACAGCAAAGAGGACAGCAGTCTAGAGACTAAAGCTAACCTGTACAACACTTCTAAAGAAGGTTCCAGTCTGAGCAGTAATTTTTTACACTTTTCTTTTAAATAAGCTTTCTTGAGCACTTCAGAACGTATTTGTTTAACCGATCTGTCTTCCTTGAAGGCTTCACAAATAAAATACACACAAAAAATTACAACACCAACGCCCATGTCCTTGAACGCACTCAAAGTTCAAAATGTTTACAAGCACAACGGTGTGAAAACAAAGGCAAAAACCCGTCAGAAGCACCATACAGTATTTTTGAAGGCAACTGGAACTCCCATTCCCATCAAATGATACCACCGCGGTAGTGGGAATGCAACCTCGACAGAATGAGCTGTTAGCTATGAGCAAACAAGGACAGATTTATGAAGCAGAACTATCACGAGCGAACCAAACTTGGCTTGCTTTCTTGCTGAAACTCATTTGGTGCAAAGACTGAGGTTAAGAGGAGGAAAATGAGAAGGGATTTGGTAGACGGGGAAGAAACCACCTTAATTCCCCTAACGAACAACAGCTGACGGCCCCCGGCCCGACCTGGAAGGAGGAAAACTTCTTACTTACTGAGGCTCCCGTCGGGGCGCAGGCCGGAGCCTGGAGGCCGCCCGCAGCCGTCGCGGGCGCCGGGTGATATCGGCGGCGGCCGCCGCGCGCCGCCTCCTCCTCCCGGGCCAATCCCCGGAGAGGCCGCCGCCGCGCCCGCCCCGCCCCGCGGGCCCGCCGAGCCGGGTTCTCAGCGAGCGGCGCCCCTTCCCAGCCACACCCCTGGCCCCCACCCCGCCCCGCCAGTCAGCTCCCACCCAGTAATTACTCTAATTAGAAGTTTTAGTCTCAGCAGTTAAACAATGTACGAACCAGTCCCAACACAGCCTGCAATTCAAGTGGCTCTGAGAACAAAGGCAATCATAGCTGTGGCAATTTTTCTTCTAATTTATAGAATGTGAAGACTTTCTCTCATTGCTCACTGTACTTAAAAAAAAAAAAAAGCTTAGCCTCTAGCGTATTTGCCACTTCACAAGGATATTGCGTGTCTATGGAGAAACACCAGACCACGCCCTCCCGTTGCAACAAAGACAAAAAAGAAAAAACACCGTTTCCAAAAAGTGAATATTGAACTTGTGAGTTTAGTTCCTCCTGCAGAAGAACATTCACAAATGTTCCTGGATCACCTGGTAGACACGTGAAAGATGTACAAAGATGTGGCAGGGCTGTTTTCTTTCTAGTTTACAGATTATGTGAATAAAAGGGAAAACTACCCTGGCCATCTTTCTCCTAAACAATCTGCATAATTCTTAATTAGTCCTGGTGGAACTGATTAGGCCTATCTTCCCCAGAAATTGATAGTCCCCAGAAAGTGATAGTCCATTCACAGTTCTGAGTATTAATCTCGTCAGTCCAGTTTGAGTTGTACAGGGGAGATTTCAGGATGAGGAAAACTATAACCATAAAACATGTGCTTAGAAAAATTAAAAACAAACAAAAAATACCCCAGAAAAGCCTTTCTATACTTCCTTTTCCAGTTCTGGTTTGATTTTTAAAGCAATCTGCATCCATTTTATAATTACTGAATAATCTAGAAATGAACTTAATGTGAAAGAAAAATAATAAAACCGCCTTGAAAACATTGCATAAAATTGGCTGTATGACCCATGTCTTCCCCTTTAAATACATATATTTCAAAAACATTTTCATTTTTTTCAAAATTTCAGGTAACTGGTTTTCAGTCCCACTCCATGCATTTACTACATATGTTCTAAAATTTCTCCATTTTTAAATGAAGAAATCTTAATTGCCATACTGTGGAAAATTAATTTAGTATTTTATTTTGTTACAAAATGTTATGTTTGTTTAGCAGCTAAATTTGCCTCTCTAAATGTTAATGGCAGGTATCTAACCACAACTCTATAAAGTTTCACTGTAGTAACCACCTTCAAAGTTAATCTCTTTTAGTAACAAAAGCAACTCATTTCAAGTTAAAACAAGTAGAAAATAAAAAAAAAAAAAAAACCAAATGCAAACACTTTCAAATTAGAAACAAAACCAAATGCAGACACTTTCAAATGCTAATATGTCTATCTCACCTAAAACTTTAAAGCCCTAAAAGTAACAGGACATTCCTAAATACTGAAACCAAGAAAACCAGGTGCCAGGGAAATAAAAACGTTAAAGGATTACCAAACACTTGTGTAGATGAAATAAACACAACGAGCATTAAATGAGGACACAAGGAGAAAGCTCCTTCAGGAAAGAGCTTACATTCCCCCAAATTTATCTTTTCCAAAATTCCCCACCAAGTCAAGATCTAGATCTTTAAATGCTTTAAAAGTTTTCTTAGCTAAGTCTGTATCTTGTGTGCAACACAGGACACCACTCTATAAATGTTAGGAACATTAGTAAGTTTGAGGCATATTTTCAAATGCATCACAACATTAAAATTAAGTCAATTTTTAAAATGAATTTTTTCAGTTTGAAAAATGCATGATAGCCACCTTCAGATAATTAACAAATATTCTTCAGTAAGACAAGAATTAAAAAAAAGTTACAAAATACACCAAAATGCTCTTGCAAAAGTAAACGTGTAACAGGCAAGCACCATGACGCAAATTTACTTCAGAATTTACCTTTAAAAGGAAAAAGCCGTTGCTGATTAAGCTGTTGGTCTGCAATTCTGCTTTAAGTTCAAAAGGTAGAGAGCAAGATATAAGATAAAAATCACATACCACATACTGTCCTCAAAGTATCTCCAAGTAAGACAAAGAGTTCTCACCATTATCAGGTTTCAGTTCTCACTGATTCCAATACTATTTGTTCAAGCTCTTTTTATAAATTACCATTTTCCCCTTTTCAAGCCAAATCAATAGCCCTATCCCATGAAATTATTATTTTTTGAAAGAAACCCTATCTGGGAAACGTTTCGCCCCTCTTTTCTAAGCAGAGCACAGTCGTTTGCCGGCCAACACTGCTGGAGACACCTGTGCCTCACACCCGCCTCCCAATGCCCTTCAACACGGAGGTGGGTGACTCCTTTCCAAGTCCCCAAATGCCACTACCAACTAGGCAGGGCCAGCTGACCGGCTGGACTTGCCCTATATCCTTGCACTTCTTGCTCCCCGCTAGTCTCAACTAACTTAATCTAAGTTTAATTAAGGGGACTGACATCTGTCCTCGGAGCATGTTCCTCTCTCAAAGCAAGGAATGATCCAAATTAGAAGCATGAGGACAATGGATTATTAATGAAAGAAACTAAAATCGAAGTATCCCGGTCTCAGTGGAGCTGCAGCTGCGGTGCAGCAACCGTGGACCTGTCTTGGTTCCAGAGCCGAGGTCCCGGTGAGTGCGCGGGATCCCTCACTAAGGACAGAAGCCCTGAGCTCTGAGCCAGAGGACAGAGCCACCAGCGTCCACCGGGAAGGAGCAGTAAGTCTCCGCAGGGAAGAAACGGGGTATGTTTGGGGGCGGGGGCGGGGGCGGGCGGTTTAGGGAATCTCCTGTGACTCGTGTGCCCCAAAGCTCGGCTCCAGGAACGGGTTAACCGCGCAAGGGGTTCTTCCTCCCTACTCTGGACACTCACCCGACACTGGCTGCGAGGGCCGGGCTGGAGGCCGCCACCCGTGACACGGCCCGGGCGGCCTCGTGGCCTGAGCATTAGCCCACCGAGCGCGGAAGGCACTGCCTGGGTGAGATAGTGGAGGGGCGGGGAAGGGGAGGGCCGGGGGCGGGGAAGGCGTGGGGTCGGCGGGGCCACCAAGGAGGGCATCCCGGCCCTACCCGGCCCCCTCCCTCTAGAGCGGCGGCCCGCAAGCAGGCCCTGCCTGGTGCGGGCAATTAAACTATCCCTGATTAACCATCCTTTCCTCCGAGCGCCTGAACTGCGGGCACTGGGAGCACCTTTCCGCGAGCCACCTACAAGCCGGGTCTAAGCCCGCCGGGCTACTCACCAAGTGACCTTGGGCGCAAATTCTGCGACTTTCCTTCTCTCATCCATTAAAAACTCCACCCCGCTCTCAACGGTGTCAGGAAAGGGTCAGGAAACCAGGAAACACCACCCCTGGCGCCCTCTCCGTCTTTATGAAGACCCTCTCCGCTGGCTCCCTGGTGAGAATCTACAGTGGCCCACCACCCTCCCCAAAGCTCCTTAAAAGACCAACTGTGCAGCCAAGTAGTAGAGGGCGAAGAATGCAACCAGTGACCCTACCAAATTAACCAGCCGATGTAAACCAGTTGCCCAAGAAGCTCCTCTCTCCTCCCTGGATATTTCCAGGGTCTCCCCCAACCCCCTTCATCAGGCCTGCACTGCTGTAAGGACTTGATTACACCCACTTTGCCCACCACAGCCAGGCTGGAGGAGTTTCACTCATTTGCACAACTCTGAGCCCCGATTTCCCATCTCTCTGTCCTCTAAAACAATGACATGTGTGACCAAATGTGTGTTGTTCAATATGCTCATTTCCAGTTCCGATCCCAACATGAACAGATATCTCCCCTGCCTGGAATTCTCTTGCGATTGATCGCTCACTATGCGAATCATTTTTCAAGGGCTACCTTTTTCAAGAACCCTCCCAGAGGCAATTTGTGCTTTTTGGGTTTTATCCTCTGATTCATTCCCATGTAGGCAGTTCTATTAGACCATGTAACACAATCATTAGAGTGCTGTGTGTCTGAGCTCCTTGCAGGCCTGGGGTGTCTTCTTCCAATCTCCCCACCCTCCAGGACCCACCACAGTCAATTCTGAATTAATGTAACCTGTCTTGTAGCGAGATAAAAGTTTCCATCTTGAGCCCGTAACACTAATTTTTAGCAACTAAATGAAGAAAATTTGTTAGAATCAGTTCAACCTTAGAAGAAAAATTTAAAGATAATAACTTAAAAAAAATCTTATGCCATTAATTTCACAGGAAAAGAAAACCTTTACAGGTAAATGGCATGTCTATCTTCAGGGACATTTCCTACTAGGAAGCTGCTGACAGATTAACCAGAGCAGCTCTGGCTTTATGCAAATACAGGTGCCATTTTTCTCCTAGGGGACTTCACACATCTATTATCTCAGTTGACTTTGCCATGGCCTTGGGGTGGGAGTGAGGGGGAGAAAGAATGCACTTCCCAAAATTTTAAAAGAGATGATGGAAAAGGTCTCCTGCATAGCAGGCAGATTCTTTACCTTTGAGCCATCAAGGAGGCCCTAGCCACTTAACATACAAAGTGGTTAAAACTACATAAAATTTTAACAGATGTGCACACCAAACAGGATGTTTATAGTGTTTAAAAATAGAGTATCATTTTTATTGGAGGTTTTCCTTTGAAGCAATGTTAATAAAAAATTATAGCACAAAAACGTTCACAACACATGATTAAGTTAATGAAACTATAATACTTGGATCATTCTTTTGAATAGAGAAATGCTGATTTCCCCCAATCTAAAATTATAAATTATTTGGAACTCACACTTAAAATTTCTTTTTATATTCAGCAGTGATATTGGATATTATAGTAAAATAATATCCAATATTTTGAGGTAAAAATATAAATGAGGGAGTAGCCATTCCTTTTCCTAGGAGATCTTCCTGACCCTGGGATCAAACCCAGGTCTTCTGCATTGGTAGGCAAAGTCTTTGTCATCTGAGCCACCAGGGAAGCGTGTGTGTGTGTGTAGGCAAAGTCTTTGTCATCTGAGCCACCAGGGAGGCATGTGTGTGTGTGTGTGTGTGTGTAGGCAAAGTCTTTGTCATCTGAGCCACCAGGGAAGCGTGTGTGTGTGTGTGTGTGTGTGTGTGTGTGTG
>ML661897.1:18542696-18577060 GCA_007570785.1 Antilocapra americana
TGTGTGTGTGTGTGTGTGTGTGTGTGTGTGTGTATTTTTCCTGAGGGAAGCGTGTGTGTGTGTTTCCTGAGGGAAGCGTGTGTGTGTGTGTGTGTGTGTGTGTATTTATCCTGACAGTAGTTATACAAAACTGTAAAAGAAGGTTTAAAAACCCATTTCTAGCACCACACCCTGTAATTGTCTTTCTATCCAACCTTCTGAGCGCCCCAATTCACCTACCCTTTATATTATCAACATTCTCTGGTATAGGAAGCAGGACACTGTGTGTGTACATGTGTGTATGCACACGCTCGGTTGTGTCCTACTCTTTTGTGATCCTATGGACTATGGCCAGCCTCTGTCAATGCATCTCTCCAGGCAAGAATACTAGAGCAGGTTGCCATTTCCTTCTCCAGGGGATATCCCTTCCTGACCCAGGGATCGAATTCATGTCTTCCGTGTTGGCAGGCACCGGGCCACCTGGGAGGCCAGTCAGGATAGCAGCCA
This sequence comes from Antilocapra americana, assembly GCA_007570785.1. Lineage (NCBI taxonomy): Eukaryota > Metazoa > Chordata > Mammalia > Artiodactyla > Antilocapridae > Antilocapra > Antilocapra americana. The sequence continues at coordinate 18,543,183 of ML661897.1, forward strand.
CGTCCGAGTCCCTAGAACCTGTGACTATATTAGATTACATGGCAAAGGGACATTAACATTGTTAATCAGTTGACCTAAAGATGGGGAATGATCCAGGATGGTCCAGGAGAGCCCAATAATATCACAAGGTCCTTGAACGTGAGGAAGGGAGGGAGGAAAGAGACAATCAGAGAGATGGCAGCATGAGAAGGACTCAGCCTAACCTTGCTGGTTTTGAAAGTGGAGGAATGCAGGGACCTCAAAAAACTGAAAAGTCAAGGAAATGAATTCTTTCCTAGCGCCTCCAGAAAGAAACAAAGGCCTGATGACAGCCTGATGTTAACGGAGTGAAACTGATTTGGATGTCTGACCTCCAGATACTGTAAGACAATAAATCTGTGTTGTTTTAAGTCACTGGATTTGTGGTAATTTGTTACAGCAGAAATAGAAAACTAATACATCTGGGTTCCAAGTTCCTCTCATAATCAACCTCACTGCTTTTTAATGCTTGGCTCAACATGTGAGGAAAATAAAAGCAATCTTTAAAATCTCTCAGCCATACCTGAACTCTAACCTTCTAAAGGAGAAGATTTCTTCCAAGTTCCTCCTCTCACCTCTGCCCAAGTATACATCTTTATGGGGGGGGATTTCAGGCTCATTTCTAGTGGCTGTAAAGTTTGTGGGGTCATTGGAGTGGGATGAGAAAGAAGAAAGCTGGATAGGAGGTCTAAAAGCCCTTTTGGGCCTGGTTCCTAACTGCCCGGCTGCTTTTATAGTGCCACGGAGGTCAGGGTAGAGCATGTCAATGAAACAAAGGACAAACATGAAACAAAGCGCCATAAGCAACCACGTCTTGATCAAATCTAGGAGCGATTCAAGTTAATAAGTAACATAACCCCACCACCTTTTTCATGGCTTTAATTATTACAGCCAGTAAAAAATATTCAGGCCATCTCTGTTTAGGGATGTTTTATTTACCCCTAAAGGCTAAAGTCTTCATTAAATGCAGAAGAGTTGTGTTCAATTCAACACATATGGTGAGATCACAGGCCAGTTTACTCTAGTTTTTAAAGTGTCATTCTCCCTCCCCCCAAACACAGACACACAAACACTATACACATGGACTCTGAATACACAGAACTGCAATTACAATCAGGCTGTATCAGATTTTACATTATTACATAACTGCTTTAAAAGTCAGTCTTACTTATGAATAGTTTTCCCTTATCTTCTGTTTCTGTAGAATGAATCAATCTTTTCATGAGGCTATTTCCTACACTGTTCAGGGAGCATGTTACTGCTGCTAACAGGGTCTTCCTTTGCCCCGAAGTGTTTCATTCACATAGGTTAAACCTGGTTAAGGTCCTGAATGGCAGAGGACCTTTTGGTTTGAGGAGGCTGACAAAGTGTATAAGTAGCAAAAGGAAAGGGAAAGAGACTAGAACAACCCACACCTTCTCAAGATCAACACCGGTGTTCTTTTTCCATTGTGTAGAGACTTTGTCAGGGAACGGCCTGATTAAGATGTTTTCCAAAGTTCACACTGTTACCTTTTCCAAAGGAAAACCATTAAACAGCCGTATCTTTCCAGGTAAACTCTTTCACTGAGGAATGAAGTACAATTCTTTACTATGTCTTACATTAGAAAAGCCACTTTCCCCTATCATTCCTCACCCGGATGTGTTTTTTTATCTTTCACTCTCACGTGGCATTACTGCCTATGGAAATGAAATGGCATGAGAGAAGGTGGGATCATTCAAAATTAAGTTACCTCACCTCCTTCAAGAGGAGGCTGAGTTGAGGGTGGTTCTGTGCTGCAGAGACAGCCCCACCTCCACGAACATGCAAGCAGGAGAAGACAAGAAAGTCTGCAGCACCAACAGGACTCTCTTGGAGCATGTGGTCAGAGATCAGTGAAGGAGAGGGGTGGGAGGAATACACCTCTACTCTCCCTTTTAATCTCAGGAATGAAGACGGGATCTGGGGCAGGACTGGAAAATGTGGTGCTCAGGCAATGGGAAGTAACCCCAGATGAAACACTGTTCGGCCTGCGCTTCTGATCTTTCTCCTTTAGAAAAAGGTGCTTATCATGTGGCTTACAATGGTCTAAGGCTAGAAGCTAAACTTGACTTTGTATGTGATTGCCAATTTTAGTGGAAGAATTGCACATCATGATATACAGCCCTGTTCGGTCTCTAGTTCTCGGAAAACTATTTCTGGAAGCTATATTCTAAAGAGGGGAAATAAAATGCAGACTAAAGAGGCTGGGCATTAAATTTTTACAAAGGACAGGAAAGTAATGGCCATCTGATTTCATACACTTCTATCAATGTAGATGCAAGCCTGTAGGAAGGGGCATGGGGAAGCAGAGCCCGCTGATGAAGCTGTCAATTCAACGTCACCTGACACTGTGCTCCTCAATCCCTTACTTAAGTCCCATACTCTCCTCTTCTAGTTCCTCTTACATGCCCCTAATGCTATTCTTATTATAATCCCAGAATTAAATTAAAATAGCATCTTTAACATGCTTTAGTTCTGTGGGAAAAGGAAATTATCAATCATGCAGTAACTATAAAAAAATTAACATCCTGAAAACTGTTTTTACAAAATCTGAATTAAAAAATGTCAACAATCTTATTTCATCTGCCACCACAAATCATTGTTCTTGACAATAAATAACGTCTCTGGCTATTTAAAAGATTTCTTAAAACCAGTAACATAAGAAATGAATGAGTATATAAACGTTTATATATATAAACAAGCATGATGCCCATAGCAGGGATAAACAAATTAGTGAACTCGTAACTTGTTTCTGTTTGTAGAGCTTGTCCTAGAGCTTTTGAGAGAAGTATTTCTTAAGTAAAATGCTGTGTTTTGCTGGTAAAAGAGGACTTGCTTAAAACTGTGGTCTCATTTTTGGTGAAGCCATGAAAAATTAGCACTGAAGATAACTACATAAAAATACATGGACTTGTTTCTATTAATAGCACAGTATATCACTGTTTTATTATTAATAAAAATATTATTCTTAAACTTCCAATGTAATTACAGTCACTTAATTTTTGTGCTATGAAAGTAAAGAACAACTTGTGACCACCTCCATTGAGCACAGGAATAAATATGGTAAAGATGGCAGGATGTCTGGCTTCCCCATTACAGGAGAGTTTCAAGCCCAGAGGCACTGAATCACTTGTCTGCAGGTACAGAGGTTAGAACTCTGGTGCTGGCTTGTCCCCAGAGCTCTGAACACTGCTATTACTAGACAGAACAAATCCAATTTTTAAAACTTTATCTCAAAGGGCTTATTTTTTTTATCCCCACAGTATTATTTTTATTTGGACCTGTCTCAATTGATCCACAACATTCAAAATGCAGACTCCAGAAGCATATAAAGTGGCCTGCCTGATCCCCTCCTAACCCTCTCTGCCATCACACTATTAAAATGTTTAAAGGCACTGAACACACATCCATAGGTGCTCCATTTGACTGACTGCTGTCCATCCAGCAGATCCACAATAACCCTTTTTTTTCAGGCCTAGAGCTGGTCACTTCTCCACGGGAGTCTAAACCGTGCCTAATTTAAAAAGATCACTTAGACTGCTAAATTTACAGGCAACCATATTAAATCGGAAAGAGTCGGATATGACTGAGTGACTTCACATTAAATCCACCTCTTCTATAAGCTAACCAAGGTTATCTTCAAGGTCAAATATCCAATAGCAGTATTAAACCACCTGGACAATGGGACTGCTCCTATCGTCTCCCTTCTCATGGCAGGCGAGGCACTGACAAGCACCTGTCCATTCAGAACTGGATACTTAAATATTTGAGTCCAAAGAGCTTCTACAGGAAAAAATGACTGGAGGACAGCAATGAAATCAATATGCATACAGTACTCCTTTAAGCACTGAGCACTCTGCTGGCTATAGCAAGATCTATAACTTCTAAGAATTTTAATACAAGACTAATTAAAAAGTACAGGAAAAGAATTTCTCTTTCGGGGACCTCAAAAGTAGAATACCCATGATTTACCTGGACTGAAAAAAGAGTATTTCACAACAAATGGAGTTATGTACAGCTGCTTTGTCTTCATTTCCTAGGTTTAACTACCAGAATCTCTTAAATTGTCAGTTGCCTAGATTTATCTGCTGTAGTTACAGAGAGTTGTGGCCAACAGAGGTTATATCATTAAACTGTCTATAATTTTATTTGTTTTCTGGGGGAAGAGTATATGTCTTTTATATTCAGATTTAAAATTTGTGTAGTTGCCTAGAAACCAAAGCACAGAAGAATTCACAGCCTGATTCACACTAAATGAAGCTATTGGAAATGGTATGCTTTCCCAACTACACTCTAGGTTGGGCCCATTCCCATCTAGCCTGTCATTCAAGGTTAATGACATCTAGTTTTCCAGAGAGTTTGGTTTAGTTATACCATTGCTTTGCATAAAACTGGAGAGAAATCAGTATGTCTTTCTGTTCTGCTTGAAGGCACTTAATCTTCAAGAAACGTGTGTCCTTCCTCCTATACATTGTCCTCCACTATCAGGACAGTGTGTGTAGCTTCAGATTTGGGAGACCGAGGTCTAAGCGGTAAATAACTTGCTTTGCATGGAGCATGGATGGACAAATGGATGGATAAATAGATGGAAGGTTTCTCCCACACTGAGAAACGCCCACCCAAGGAGCACCAAGTGTGTGGTACATGTCTGACATGCCAACATCCCCACCACGTCACCACACTTCATGGTCACATTGTGTAAATGGAGGCTCAGTCAGAAAGTTGGTCAGGATCCCTTTATCTGAGGGTGAACCAGCCACTGACCCATAGGAATTTCTTAGCTCCAACTGCCAGGTAATAGGCTACAGAATTTAAATAACTCACTTATAATGTTGCCATAGTTTTCAGGACTAAACGCTTCCCTTCCCCAGGAGTGTCTGAAAGCCTATGGAGAGCAGGTGAAGAGGAATGAACAGAGCTCATGGAGTTTCCTTTTCAGTTTAGTAAACTGGACAGTTAACTACTCCTAAAACATTCTTTATTCAGTTCTCCAGCAATCTCCTAGAAAAAACTGTGCCCAGAACAAAGGTTATGCTTTACTTACTCCACAAAATTAGGAGTGGAAGAGAAATGTGGCTACCTCAAGGGGAAAATGCAAGTTAAACTCCTTGGAAAACATGTGAGTTCATCAAGTTTTGGTGCTGAGACACTACGTTTTGTTTTTTAATATCATCTCAAACAATAAAACCCTGCACACACTTTATAACCAAAGGAGGCAATACTTTGACAATGACTTCAGGTGCCAAGGGTAATATAACAAAGGAAGACTTCTGGTTAAAATAAACAATTCTTAAAATGGTTAGAGGTTGTTAAAGAAAATTTCCCTCTCTTTTAAAGTCACAATAAAGGCTAAAAGGTGGACAAAAAATGTTATTCCTAAAACGTCATGAATAGTTACCTCTACCCAAACTCAACTACCACCAGTGCTCTGAGGTCTTTTTGGTAAAACACTTCAAAAGCCTCTCTGGGTTCCCCTACAGTTTTCATGCCCACTCAAGACACCTCATACTTCTGTGATGTCTGAACTAAAAAGAAGCGTTATCTGCTACAAATGAAACGTCTAACAGATGCTACCACTCTCTCCAAGTGGCACATTGAGAAGGTACATCTTGCCAAATCACAGTTGGCATCTGATCCCCTAACAGTTGAACAGGCAAGAGAAGACACTCAAGGCATTGATGCAAGGACAAGCTTTGTGGTCAGGCTGGAAGAACAAGATCACAGGGCTCCAAAACCCACAGCCCCCACTTGGCTGACTGCAAGCCTAGAATCTCGAGGTCAGACATGGGACTCGTGGCAACAGCTTTCTTCCATCTCAGTTCTATCATTCCTGGTGACACTTGGATAAAAAAATCCCTACCATTCTGACATCTGCTCAAAGGAATGCAAAGCCACATTTTTCTAAGAGCAAGAAAATACATATTTTGTTTTATGGCCAATATTTAAGATAATTAAGGAGGAAGGAAAGCTTTTCAAAAAAAGATTAAATACCTTTATAAAGGATGAAAGACCTTCCTCCACCTTCCATCATGATTCTTGTCATTTTAAGAGTGCTACTCTTAGGAATTTATTTAAAACTTAGAATTTTTTTCCACAGGCAAAGATTAAAAGAAAGACCTACCAGATAAATTCTACCTTTATAAATTATAAGTTCAAAAATAAAATAAAAAGATTTTATTTTCATATTTTCAAATGGCTAAATTTTTTAAGTGTCCCTGGGTGGCTCAGGGGTAAGGAATCCACCTGCCAATGCAGGAGACTTGGGTTCGATTCGAGTCAGAAAGATCCCCTGGAGAAGGAAATGGTAATCTAGCCCAGTATTCTTGCCTGGAAAACCCATGGACAGAGTGGCCTGACAGGATACAATCCACCGGGTCGCAAAAGGGTTGGACAAAACTTAGCGACTAAACAACAAAAAAGCTGAGAAATCAGTGGTAAGATCTTGAAAAAGCAAGCAAGGTCCCTGGAAGATGGCAATTGGGCTCAACCTTAGGCTTAGAGAGGCGCTCACACAGGAACCTATATGTGCACGTTCTCATAAGGAACTCTTAAACACAGCAGGAATTCGTAAAGACATCTCAGTCACTAGGTGGCAAAAATCTGGGGAGATTTAACACAAGTATCTGTATCATCCTTTGTTTTCAAGAAAACTCAGTGTGAGCAGAGTTAGAGGAGCTTCTCCTGGAGGTCTACAATCCCGAGTCTCACGCTCCTGTCCAAGGTGAGGCGTATGAAAGCACAAGGGAGGAAGCACACTGAGAGCACAAATTGGGGCGGGGGGGGCTGCTTTTATTGACAGACAAGCTATGCCATGAGAAATTTCTTTAAAAACATTCTCTGAATCTGGTGCCAAAGGAATTCATACAGAGAAGAGCAAGTCACCAATATAAAGGAGATTCCTTGGGGTTTCACTACTGCTTAGACATTCACAATGCTCCGACTGTCCCTCAACTTCAGTCACCCGGCTGACTCTGGGCACCAACTGTTCCTAGGGGACGCAGAACAGGGGCAGACTTTTCAAATATGCCAACAGGTAACACCCACAGTTTCAGGAGAAAAGTGGTATGTGGTTATTGTTAAAAACGTTTTCCTTCCAAACTATTAAATGAAATGCTATGTGTATAGGATGTCTTTCCACTTCAATCCTAGGTTGATAACAATAAAACCAAATGGTCTCACTCAATCCAACCCAGTCATGAAAGAGAATGACAGCAAAGCCTGCCCGTCAAGCTCCTCTTTCTAGAGGTTCATATTACATCACTGAAACAGTATATCCTTTACACCAGTATGGTTCATGTCAAATCAAAGATGGTCAGCTGATCAGAATTGAAAGCATTATTGTTCCCACCTTTCTCCATTGAAAACACGAGGATATTTACATCTTCCAAATAAGCACTTTTAGCCCTAGGCTCATAAAAACTGATTCAGTGTGTGGCTTAAGGACAAAATTATTAATATCCACATAGGAAATCCCATGGACGGTTGGCTACAGTTCATGGGGTTGCAAAAAAGTGGGACATGACTGAGCAACTAAACAAACCACAAAAAACAAAGACTTTCAAGTGGGCTTCCCTGGTAGCTCAGCGGCAAAGAATCTGCCTGCCAAGCAAGAGACCTGGGTTTGATCCCTGGATTGGGAAGATTCCCTGGAGGAGGGCATGGCAACCCACTCCAGTATTCCTGACTGGGCAGAGGGCTCCTGGTGGGCTGCAGTCCATGGGGTCACAGAGTCAGACACCAAACACAACTTAGCGACTAAACAGCAAGAGACTATCAAGATTAGCTCTTTACTTTCAAAGTGTTTCAACCTCAATTCTTATGCCATGTTATGTCCCATTCACAATTTCTAAGTTATTAAGGAGCATGGTCTCAAATTCTCTTATGTCTGTGTCAGAGTACTTAATTTGCATTTACCAGCTTTTCCCTTGGATATCCTGATGTTATTGCATCAAATACACCTATATAGTAAGAAAGGAGAAAATGGGGGAATAAAGTATGCTTTAGTGGGTATCTGGACATATTTTTCTTTGTCAAAGATCCCCCTTATGAAGATACCTAAGCTACTATTCAAAAGTACAGTTAAGAATAAAGTTAAAATAATTGCTGCATACATCTTGGCTTTCAGCATGAAATAAGAATATTGATTACATTTCACATGTATCTGAAAAACAGAGCTTTCAAATATGTACCCTGCAGGACTCCAGACCAAACTTCTAACAGAGGTTTGTGGGGACATGGCCACAATATGCCATTTAGAAAGCAATTCTCTCATTTTTGATAGTTTCACTGCACTAATACAGCTGACAGCAAAAGGGGCAGAGAACAGCATGCAAAAATTTTAAAGCCTCCATTTGATTAAGCACATAATGTAACTTGATATTATAAATTTCTATTTACAGTAGACATTTAATTGCTCACACATGAGATTTCTAGCGTTTAACTTCCACCTACATGATATTGTTTCTGAAATGTTACAAAATAAAAACAAAAAAACAGTATTGTGAGTTGCTGATTCTCACCAAAGACTCAATGTAAAGCTCATGTTTCTAAATGTAAAAATTCCTGATGTGGTATTTTTGGTGAAAGGCATATTAACTAGATTTAATTTATGATTAACTATATCGTCATATAATTAACCTAACATTTTATTTTCAAGAAGACGAGCACTTTGAGTCACAGAATTCTACCTTCAGTGAATCTCATTTAACATGAAGAATCACTGACAAATGCGGAGAGGACCACACAATTCTCACAGTAAACCCATCAATTCTCACAGCTCACCACAGCACCTACGGAAGAAAGACGAGCCAAAGTAACAAGGTCAGAAGGACTGGACAAAGAGGTTCTGAAAGAGGGAAGGAGTCACTATGTGTGAGCTGTTGCAGGAACCAAACATGAGAATGGAGACACGTGCTGGGCAACTGGCACCTGAACTGACAGCTGGGAGGAGAGACTAGGACCAGAGTGAAGAACAAAGGTATCAAAAGAAGAGGTGAAATGAGGACACACCAAACTGGCAACTCAACTGCGCCAACCACCAGTGTCCATGACCCAGGCATAGAGAACTACCTCAGAGATTAACAGCACCCAGTCGTGGGGCTATTCTTAGCTATCTGAGTCGGCTGGAGTCAACCAAGTCAGGTGTGCCTCCAGCTGCACTGCTTCCAATCTCCTGGGAAGTTATATGGGTACCCCCAAAATAGCAAAAATTACCATTCTAAAATGAACTCTAGTGTTCGAGCACTTGGACCAATGTTAGAAAACCCTCTCCCCATGACACACAGGAGCACACACATATCCTACTCACCTTGCAGCTTCTGTACAATGGAAGCACCTCTGAACAACAAAACTCACTTGTATCAAACAAATCTGAGAGACACGTTTTAAAGACAGTGTCGTAAAGCCTGCCTCATCTCCCCAGAGGCGAAGTGCTCTCTGGTTCTGAAGGGACAGGCCTGCTGACTGGCCACAGGAGCTCCAACAGACTGCCGGGCCCAGAATGGGCCCCCTGCACCTGCACAACACCTGCCAGCCCCGGTACCCCGAGGGGGCCAGGAGGTGTAAGTACAGCTCCAGCAGGGCGACCGAAAAGGCGAGCACACGGCCAGCAGCCAGCCTTGGCGGGTCAGGGCCAGCAGTGTCCTCCAGGACACACGACACAGTGCGTCTTCAGGCCTACTCCGAGTCACCCCCGAGGTTTTCCGGCCCCCTCGTGTTAGTGTGAGATGCTGGGACATGTGCCTTCTGATCAGGCCCCTTTCCCTGCTATGCTTAATAGGGCAGGATGAGAGGAACCACAAAGTGCAACAGACTACAGGGGACTCAGCAATTAACTCACGCCCCCCTGTAAACACTGGAGGAAGAGGTCTTTAGCAGAAACATGTGCAATCAAAAGAAGGGGTGGGCTCTGCAACATCAAAGCCCCTTAGCTGTGGCACACAGCCAACAAATGTGAGAAGCCTCCGGATACCTGGGAACACGCTGAGAGACGGGAGCAGAGAGCATTCACCTGCCTCAACTGAGGTACACTTTGAAAAGCGAACCTAAAATGACATGACCCAGTGAGAGCTGAGGGAGTTTATGTAATAATTCTCCCACCCTCTGGAATTTGGGCTGAAAGAGGATGCAGAGTTGAGGTTCAGCGGCTCTCTGGTGCCTCATGGGAGTAAACCCCAAAGGTCCCTTTCCGTCTTCAGGAGCACGCAGTTCAGACCTCAAGCTCTGCCTGTTGGCCACATCAGGACGCCAGCACAGGGCTGTGTTTCCGGTCTTTGATGGATGGTGAGGTGTCAGTCAGGTATAAGCTTCTACAAAAAGTTGCTCTAAGGAACTTATTTCCTCCTCATGTTCAGGTGGAGACCTCCCTGACACCACGTTCTGGTTCTCTGGGAACACGTGGAGCATGGCCAACATGTTGTTACTGGACGTTGTGAGGGAAAGCAGCCTACTTAAGTTTCATGACATTCTTAAACTAAGAAGAGCAGATGCATAAAGAACAAATACAGAGAGAAGCACTGACTCCATTTCATTCAAGCATTAACAGGTAAATAAAGAGAAATGTATTGCCAAAATAACGAATGCTCCTCACCCACACAAATGTGCATCTGACATGTCCTTGTGTGTGCTAACACTACTTCGCTTGTGTGTGCCTGCACACTGCAGAATCGAACTGGGCACTGCAAACACCAGACTCCCCACCGGCCTGGAACCACACCTCACCAGCAGGGGTCTTCACCGATGCTGAGAGCAAGATGGATCAGAAAAGCCATCCAGGCCAGAGGATAAAACAAAAATACCAAAGAAGTAGCAAAACATCAGAGTAATAACCCCTTTCAGGATTCAATTACGCTACTTTGAAGTTAAGACTATTTGCATTAAAAAAAAAAGACAATTTGCATTTTAATAAAAGCCAGAAAGCAGGAGACCATTGTGTAACTGCATATTCCTCAGAAATAAGTCGAGAGTATCAATTTCACCACAACTCTTAAAGTAGAACAGAAATAGCCTCACAGTTAATTGCTGAACAGAGAGGCTCATCTTCCATAATTTCCATATTGTGACTACAAGCGCGACACACAAATCACGAGGCGAGCTGGCAGCATACCCTCAGATCTTGAAACGAATGTCAGTTTGATTCACACTGAGAGAAGAGGAAAAACAGCACTCTGCTGCCACTTTTAACATGGACTGTCACACACAGAAAGTCAAAGGTAAAAGGAGTCATCCGCAGGCCCTCATCACCCAGTCCAACCATCCATTCAGGAGATAGGCATATCAGATTACAGTCTGCATTTACAAAAGTTTACTCCAGTACACTGGGGATGGTTTTCAAATGGATTTGGTTAAGGTATACAAGTCCTAGAGAAAGCCAGGACTATGGCTGCAGTTAAATGCTGATTCCAGTACTCGTCAATCAAGTCATCTTTTATGACAAGTAAAGACCTTTCCAAAGACACGGCATTTTAAAACCACTGAATTAAAAAAACAAACAGTAATCTGAATGAACCATCTTGTAAGTCACAAAGCAGAAGTGACAAAAACCATGCTCTCGTTCTTTTTCAATAATTATTTCCACCAAAAGATTTAAAGGACAAATACCAAAATATTAAGAGTAAGTAGCTCTCTGGGTAACTGGATTACGAGAAGTCTTCAATTTTCTTCTTTAGACCGTCTTAGATTTTCTATATTTTCTCTAACAGACAGTATCAAAATGTTAACTTCCTTGACTCATGGTTTGTTTGAAACTGGAAGACCAGGCTTGAATACAGCTAGCTGAAACAGAAGAACAGGAAAAGTGCCACACCAGAAAACAAACCTGAGTTACCCTGGGCAGAAACTGAAACATACCATGGCTGCAACAGTCAATGCGGCATTCGATCCAGATTTCCACAATCTGAGCAACACGAACCGATGGAACACGGAGGCCACCCAATCATCCCTGTTGGGCACGCTGTAGTCCGTGACACCCTGAGGTGTCACCCAGACTTTACCAAGGGACTCTCCAAGCATATGCTAAAGGTTTAGTCGAAACTCAGCTTTTTATGTTAACAGGGGCTTGATTATCACAAATAAAACCAAATTAAAGTTAATTCCAACCTTCTGCCCCTGAGTAAACCTTTCTCAACAGCTCCCATGATGTGGCTGAATTCACTTTTTTCCCCTTTACCGTGTTCCCTGATAAGCTCCTGGAGAAGGTGTTTATAATCACTGAAACATCCAAAATATCAATAACAGATACGGAGGAGTAGAACATTATTAGAAACATTTACAAACTGATCAGTGCTAAAACAGCCAGTAAAATGCTAGGTCTCTCAAACCCTGTGGTGAAGGAGTGAATGGCATGAGGCCAAGTTGCCAGGAGAAATGAACGGAGGGTGGGTAGGTGTCCACAAGCTCAGGAGGGCACTGGGAGCTCAGACGGGAGAGATGCAGAGGAGATGCAGGGAGATGCAGGGAGAAGGACGCTTACGCCTCAGAGTGCCGACCAACCACCATGCTGAGAAAACACAGCAGAAGGTGTGGCTCTGGGGTGGGGGGTGGCAATGGTGCTCGGCTCCTGTCAGACACACACCTACTAAAAGGCAAAGGCCAGGCAACGGAGACTGATACATCAATCTGAGGCCTGAGTCTGCGCAACACCCCTACGGAATTCAGTCATGTTATCATGAAGCCTGACAGCGTCATTCTTCACTCTCGTCTCTGCTCTACACCTCCCAACCACATCCCTTCCCAGAAGTATGTGGTTGGCCTCTTGATATCACTGCTTCCCCACTTAGAGGATACAGTGACAGGGATGATTCTGCATTGGGGAAGGCAGCAAGTACAGAAGGCTGCATCCTAGGGAATACCACAGGGCCCATTAGGGAATCAGTGTACAGAAATGAGCACAGACCAAAGACACGCAAGCACCTCCCCCTTACTAGGATGCTTTGCTCCATATGCACCGTCAGAGAGCTGCTGCCGCCCCGTCACCTCTGCCTCTTCCCTCCACACACACACACAAACATTTAATATTTTGGTAATGTAGACCAAAAGGCTATTGTAACTTGGAGCCAATGGCTCTCATGGTATCAGACACAATGTCTCACTTTTAAAACCATCCTGAAATGAAATTCTGCGATACCGTAACTCACATAACACATATGGGAAGACCTTAACAGAATGTCTCATCTCTGACACAAAGGAGAATTAAATGGAAAGTTTGTCAGAATGCATTAATTCAGATTTCAGTATTTCCAAGCTTCAGTACCCTGTAAGACAGTGAAGCAATGAGAGGCCTGAGGAATCCCCATAAACACAGCGCTATTAACACAAACTAAGCAGGTGTACGGTGTAGTTACTCAGATATAAAAGCATTCCCACTGACGACAAGATTTTTGAAACAGCAAACTCCTCTTGGGAAAATTCAACAAAATACAATCTTCCCAGATTTATTTAGCACTTACATTCCTAGATAAATCAGTAAACATTAAAGCTGTGAATATAAAAGAGCTTACAGCTTAAATATTAGACACAGATTTTTTCACCTGTGTAGCTCTCCAGCAGACACCTGGAGACTGTCCGGGAGGCAGCATAACTCCCTGCCACGCTGGAAACTGCCGTGCATTGCACATACAACATTCCTGGACTGAACCCACTGAAGGCGAGGAGTACCCCCAATCCCTGTAACCCCCACATCACCCCCATGGGGGTGATTCTGCCTTGTGAGAACCACCCCCTTTCACCAAACTGCCCCCACAATGATAAAGCACCGACAGAAGCCAGACTAACTCATGCAAATTGTATTCAGTTGAGGTTGTCTCTTCAGCTCCCAGATCACAAGAAAAGCATCTCTGCCACTATCTCCCTCCCACAGACTTCTGTCACTTGGGTGCCTCTCGTCTTTTCCTCTTGTAAGGTAAGGTGCCTGCCCTCCCTGAAGAGGATTATCTTTAACCTGGTTGCTGCTAAAATCCATTTTGGATCATCACAAATTCAAAGGACAGACGGGCCTGTAACAAGCGTTCTGAGACTCCTGCTTCTGCTCACACCGCAACAGCGACCATGAACCTCATTCATGACGCAAGGGCTGTTTTACCAGAATGCTCAGTCATGACTGATTATATGACTTATTTAGCAAAATAAGTTTATTTGATAAGCTCACTGCCATAATAAAACATACCTGCAAAACCTAGGATAAACAAAATGAGCAACTTTCAACACTTGCAGCACAGTAATCCCTGCTATGTCAAGTGATAATGACAGATTCCTCCTGACAACTATTGTGAGGTCTCTGGAAATAGCCCAGATTTATACAAACATCCTTTAGTTGCATTTTTAATAAAGAAACCTTAAAAGCTACCTAATTCTGTAAGCTAGAAACTTCACCATTTAATTATTTAAAGCACCATAAAACATGATTCTATATATACATGTGTCTACTCTATATTAAAACAATGTACATAATAAAACTTACAACCTTTGGTTTGAATAAGAGAAACTAAAAAAAGAAAAGTACAAATATAAAATCCCTTCTAAAATTAAACTAATCTAATTTTATACCAAGTTTACAAGAAAAAAAGAAACAAAATGGAAAGTTGTTAAACTATTACCACCAAGCCTGATGGTAGAATCTAGACATTAGAGACAATTGAGTACCAAAGACTGTAATTTTAGTTAACATGTATTAATGATGTTTGAAAAATTGGAAAAAACCTGAAAATTGTTCCTAGCTTTCTTCTGTGCAGAAGAATATTTAAAAAATCGTCAAAGATTAAGGTTATTCTTTAAATATGGTCTGTGATTAAGAATGTGGAAAAAACAGAAGCCTCATACATCACTGGTAGGAATGTAATAGGGTGTAACCATTTTGAAAAATAATCTGGCAGGTTCATAAAAAGTTAAACGTAAATTTACTGTACGACTTCTAGGTAAATACCCAAGAGGACTAAAAGCATATAGCCACCAAAAGAAGAAAAAAACCACCCAAAACATAATAAAAAAAAACCTCCACACATATCCACACAAAAACTTATATGAGTCTTTAAGTTGAAAGTTTGAAAGTTAGTTGCACGGTTGTGTCTGACTCTTTGCGATCCCATGGACTGTAGCCTGCCAGGCTCCTCTGTCCATGGAATTCTCCAGGCAAAAGTACTGGAGTGGGTTGCCATTTCCTTCTCCAGGGGATCTTCCCAACCTGGGGATCGAACCCAGGTCTCCTGTATTGCAGGCAGATTCTTTTACCAACTGAGCAACTAGGGATAAAGATAGCTCCAAACCAGAAACAACCCCAATGCCCATCGCCTGTGAACCAACACACAAAAACGTGGTACATCCACAGAACAGAATACTACTTAGGAAGAAAAAGGGACAAACTACTGAAACATGCTACAATGTAGATGCACCTTCAAAAACATTATGTGAAAGGGGGCAAATACATAAAACCATATGCTGTGTTATGACACTGAAATCCAGAAAAGGTAAACCTATAGTATAAAAACAGGAAGTGGATTACTGGTTGCCTGGTGCTTGGGAGACAGCGGGGAAATAAGGAGTGACTGCTAATTGCCACCAGGGATCTTCCTGAGATGATGGAAATTTTCTAAAACTGGATTCTGGTGCTGACTGCACAACTTGGCAAATTTTCTAAAAACCAGTGAGCTGTACACTGAATTTATATGGTATGTTCATTATACCTTACACAAGCAGTTAACAACACATATATACACACAGAGAGTCTACAGTTGAAGCCCTGGACAGCTACAAAGTGTTAAATCTGTGTTTTGGTTGTCTCTCTTTATTTTCTTGACTCCACAGTGGAAAAGATGACATCAGGCTATTAACATTATGAGAATGCAGAATTTTGCTATTCAATTTCCTCTTAAAGATAATAAAGGAGCATGAGGGGAGGGAGTCATGCAAGGGGAGCAAATAAATCTGCTCTTTCCTCATTATGTAGTTCAAACCGGGTCATGGCCCTATTAGCCAGTAACCACGAGTAGCTTACTTATTACTGGGCGCTGCCGGCGGGGGCAGTGCTGGGGCCTGGGAACAGAGTCCAGCCCCCTACGAACACAAGCAAGACCTTTGTAATGGGCAAAGCCAGGCCAGGCACTAGGCTATGCACGATAATAGACATTCAAAGCAATTAGGAAAATGAGAAACTACAGAAACTCTTACGTATTAAAATCTTATGTTCATGTATTAAAATCTAAACACAAGCCACTTACCTCAAACTTAGGTTTTGTTAAAATCGGTATCAACTTACTAATTTTACACAATCAGAAAAATGTAATCTGGCAAATCAGGCACACTATGCACAACACCCTAAATCAACCTATGACACCTGCACTCCCATCTCTTAAAAGAGGCAACTTTCGCCAAGCAGCTACTAAGTAAACTCACTAGCTCTGCTTTGCAGACTCATGACGGATCGTCTTTGCAACAGGACAAGGGGCTAGATGGTATCCGGCACTGTTACTACCGAACCACAACAGGCTCTGGGGCTAAGTCTGAATGCCATGGGCTGACATGGCTCACAGATGGAAGGTTGGAAGGGTCAGGGTGACAAGCGTATGGAACAGCCCCTGCTGGAAAAAGGGTCATGAAAGAAGTAAGTGTGAGGATAAGCTAATCAGAGTCTCTGGAGTTTCCTGACCACCCATAGCCAGGCCAATAAGACTGTCCCTGCCATCTACTCACTGAAGGTCCTAACCAGCAGCTGCAGAACATGTACCATGTCCAGAAGACATGCATTTTAGGACCATCATATACATCCCTGTATAAAAGTTTCTGAATAGGGGGGAGAAAAAAAAGTACATAAGTGGTTAAGAGGGCCGATTTGATAGAAACGGTGTGGAATTATTTTTAGTTGAAGAGGATAGGATCTTATGAAAATGAAATGTTGTGGAAAAGGGAAATACTATATTTGTCCCCTACTCTCCCACCGCTCTTAAGCATTTCCTCTACTCTGGGAAGAAAGCAATAAAACTGTTCTCCCTCTGCTCAGAGACACAGTGACCAACAGATCTACTGGCAGACCTTGTGCTTGGGCTCGGAGTATAGAAAAACACCACCTCACACCGCTGTGGCTCTCGGGTGAGAGGTGCCCCCTTGGCCTATGAAATCCCTCCAGTGGCTCTCACTGCTCTGCCTGAAGGAGCAAACGGGGAGAACGTTCCAGGGGCCTCCTTAGGGGCCCACACCACCCTGACTGCTTCTGAGCCTGCAGCTGAACTGCACCCTGACTGCTCTCTGTCAACAGAGGTAAGAATATTCCAAGAATGCCAAGGACTAACAAAAATGACCAGCAGTGTTTTCTCAGGATTCATTTCCCCCGTCCCATCCCACTTTCTCATTCCTTAATCTCTATTTAAAATACACTTCACAAGAGAAAAGGAGAGATTAAGTGAATAAAAGTGGCAACCTTCGTAAGCTGATGGAGCAAGCTGGCTAGTATAACATCTGACATGAAAAGTACCCTACATTAAAAAAAAGTACTTTCCTTCCCATTAAAAATTTAAGCATGCTCATAATTTAGAGAGCATGTGGAGTTTAAATCGTTAGCAATTAAAAAGCCAAAGTCAGTCCATAGAGTTTTGTCCAATGACCCTTTTAACTACTTGAAAATGAGATCTGATTATCAAGTACTGTTATAGCTTATCTATAAAGATTTCTTCCCCAAAAATCTTGATCCTGGGTTTACAGGAGCAAGGACATCCTGGGAAGCCTTTTTAAAATCAGGCACAACCCACCACTCAGACAAACACTGGGCCCACTTTTTCTGTCTGGGTGGATTTCTATTATTAAGTCATTACCTGGGGAACCTTACTACTCCAAGCCAGTTCTACATAAGAATCATATTACTGCAAACTCAGACCTCTGTAGCTATAGATATGTGTATGGGGTTATCTCAACACTTGTTTTTAAAAGCTTCTTGGAAGCTCAGGACACCAATAAGCACTGTATTTCTTGATGGCCACACTTTTTGCAAATTAAGATCACTTTAATTAAGACCTGAAGCCAAATCAGTAACACAGCTCTGATGATGTCAACTAAAATTCTCTTTGGAGGATCCCAGTGGAAACTTCCAACAGAATGAGAGGCGGTTTTTCCCCGAGGCAGTGGCCCCAAACACCAGATTCCTCTGTCAGCTTGGGAGACAGGTGCATCTCGAGGCATGGCTGGGACCTGTCAAGGCAGTAATGAGACTGCCTCCTCAGTCTTAATTCTGGGGACACTTCAGCTGGCCCTACAGACACCAGCCTAATGTTCAAAACTCACACACCCTTATGGCCATTCCTCCCATGGTTACATTCCTTGGTCTAGCTTACTGGTTCTCAGGGTCCCTTCTGTTCTCATTAATATACCACCAACAACAAATGACTTTATGCCCTGGTAAGAAAAAGCCCTTTATGCCCTGAAAAAGCCCATCACCAGTAACATTAATAACTACTGTTGGTGAGCAGTGACACGGTGCCAGCTCTTTGCTAAGTGCTTTGCGGTAACTATTTTACAGATGAGGAAACTGAGGCTTACAAAGGCTAGTTTATTCAAGATAAAAAAAGCTAGGAAGAGGTGAATACGGGATTTCAATACCATGAAGGACTCTAGTGGGGAGGAAATGTACTTTACGATTTCAATTTACTTCTAAGAGTGCAGATGACCCACAAGGCATTAGCTGCGGCCATCTCCAAAGTTCTGTGGAGAGAGAAGTTAATGGAAACCACACATGTTCCGGGAAAAGAAGAAAAAAAGTGTCTGTTCACAACAGATTAACATTTCTCTTGCCAAGAAAACTAGAGTCGGGAAACTGCCTGGGAAGTAAACGTTCTTGACAACTGAACTCTTCTCTACTGAGCTATTGTTAAAACTGAACTGTTGTCAAAACGGTATTTTATTGTTTACTTATTTTAATTTTGAATTATTTCTGATATTAAGATTTACTATAATGAGTTATTTTTTTAAAAAGGAAGTTATTTTTAAATATACTGTTAACAGTTTTTCACAGAAAAATTCCCACCACGAGTACCACAAAAATACTTCTTTTTAACTTTCATTTAAATAATGTGTCTCATCCTCCAAGATTATTGGAAGATCATTTTAAAGACAAGTAATAAGAATATTGAAGGTCACATGTATTCATAATACATCCATCTATCTTCTCTGTAACAGTGTATGATTGCAAAACAGGTCTGATACAAGAAATTAAAAACTGAGAAACTACGAATATATGTTCACAAACTATAACAATCACTTCTGGTGTTTTACTCGATTCTCCTCCTCCTAGTCAAGAATTTGAACACCAGGGCAAGGAGTCTCGTAGCAACAAGTCAGATTTCCTCTCTTCTTTTATCTTGAACTTCACTGGATTACAGCAGTTCCCCCAAAACACAATGTGAAGTTGAGCAAAACTAAGCAGAAAAGTATTTTTCACCTTCTGTTCTGGAGCCAGGTTTTGTTCCACCTTCACTTTTTCCACTGAGCCTCTCCCTAGGATGGCTCATGATGACAATGACTCTGCATTATGCACAGGGCAGTTCTAGGGAAGCATGAGTCAGAGTCAGACGCAGACGCAAACAGCGCCAGCTCTGGAAATAGCGGCTGCAGCCTTCCTCCAAGATGGGAGATAGTGGTCACAGAGCAGGCCTCGGCCCAAACGTCCCCCGCTCAGAGGTCAAGGGCCAGTGAAATGGGTAAACTGTGTGTGTTCGCACGCACAGGCACCCAAGTCACACATGCACGCACCAGTGATCCTGTCGGAAGACAGTTCAGCATCATTTAGATTTGTCTTATGATAACCCAGTGCTCTAACATTAGGTAATGCTACTGTTAACCATGCCAGTGACTTAACGTTTAATAATGACTCAAAGTATATCAGGGTTAGCAATACAGGAGTATCAACCAGTGCATTCTCTCCAGCACCTTTCATTTTGTTGGGAAGGGTGCCTTCAACACGAATGGAACAGCTCAATATCTGCCTTTTCTATTCACTTGTCCATCTGGGAAACTACCTGCCACCTATGTTGCAGAGAGCACAAAAACCAGTTCCTTCCCTAAACCATAACATTCCCATTCACTTTGTCCTGCCAATAGCAGAGAGAGTTCTGGGGAGCTAAACTTTTCATAACCCAAGTTCAGCATTTATTGATACTGTTTTGGGGGTAGGGTTGGTGTCATCTGGCCCATAAGCAAATAGCCAAGTCAGAAAACTACAGAAAAACTTCACTTTAAATCTGTGAAACATCAAGGGGATGAATATATTTAAACATGGAAAGCAGTCTTGCATTTAGAAAAAATTATAATGTATACATTAAAAAAATATGTGCACAGGCTGAAGAAAAGGCATTTGTGACAGTAACTTTACTGCATTCCAAAATAAAATGCCCTGTTATTGGGTCACACTGTTGTTGGATTAAAAACTGCACCAACATTTTTTATTTGTTGTTGGATTACACACAGCAAAAACTGATTTTCATGTCACAGTTGCTTGGTCCATGACAAGTATCACAAAAATCTCAAATGATCTGTACCCTGTAAAGTTTACTAACTTAATATGAAAGGCAAAATTTCACACCAACCCTTGTAGACACCTGTTTCACCAGCCTTGCCCACTCTTTGGAAGGCCTGAGCTTTCAAAATCTGACCCAGTCCACACCTAGCCAAGCCAGCACTCGAGGGTGCTCCACGCGAAGACCCCATGCTGGACGAGTTTCCAGGCCACAGGGAGTGGCCTTGGAGGGGCAGCCTGAGCCTCCCATGGTGTCCTTTCCACCCTGCTCAGGTGTCCCTGCTCCATGACACAAGAGACCAGCTGCGCGGGTTTCTCCTCCGTCAGAACCCAAAGCTGCTCCCCCTCCACAAGCCCACTTCAGGGGCTGTTCCAGCAGAAGGCTGAAAAGAGTAGAGCAGGACAGAGCTGGGGCTGGGCAGGTCAGTACTGCGGACCTCCAAGTTCTCACGCGTAAAACAAGGGTTGGAGCTAGAGAGGCCCAAAGACCCTCCCCAGCCTAACTCCTCCGGTCCGTACTGCACCCCACATAAAGCGCTGAAGTGAAGCGTGAGTTGTCGCGCTCTCTCCCAGACGCTCTCCCAACCTCCGTGCCCTCTCACACACTCCAGTGGCCCGGCACACTCCAGTGCCAAGGACTTCGAGCAGCTCTCATACTGTTACGGTCACTAGTGCACTCCTCCAGGTGCTCGATTTATAATTTTTCCAGTTATTTAAGAGAGCTCCTTGGTGGTGGTGATTTTAGCTTCTGAAGTTACCTCAACTTCTTAGTTCTTCCTGATATCCTGTGCTGCTGTACTACACAAAGATGAGATTTCTAGTTACATGGTTCTAAACTATGTTAGAAACTCAACATGACCAAGAACCATTTTAGAGAACACAAGCATTTCAAGACAACCAACTGTACTAAAACTCACTTTCTGTCCTGAAATCAATTAAACACTGCAACCCTGCTTACTGAAAGGTAACAGTTCTCTCCTTAGACCAGAAATGACTGCAAATGACAACAGAGGAGGAGGTGCGCCCAATACTAAGTGTCATTCATTAGCTGGCATTTGTATAAACTCCACCAGCCTTCAAAGGAACTTCAAATCAAAATAGTTTGAGGAGGAGAAACAAAAGCGATGACTTGAGCACAAAAAATGATTATAGACTCATTTAAAACGGAGCTTTGCTAGAATACAAATCTTATCAACAGCCTGAAGAGCACTTTGAGAGCTTCCTGTTTGGAACAAGAACAATGACAATTTATTCTACTATAGTGGACAAACTGAAGAGAGATGCAAATGAAACAGTAGATGAGTGCTGAGAAACAGGACTGGTCTTGAACAAAGTCAAAAGACAAAAAGTGTAACAGACTTGTATGCCTGTTGTGCCTATATCTGCTGCAAACCGAAGAACAATTACAGGAAGAAATCAAAGCTGTTTAGGGATGTATGGCTTTTTTTTTTTTTTTTTTTTTGGTCTGCAAATAAATTTAAGAATGTTTTCCTGTCTCATTACTGTGGAGAAGGAAACAAACCAAATGAATGGTGTCTATCCACACACCGTTAGGTAGTCAGTCTTTCACCATCTTATTTGAAGAGGCGCTCTAAAACATGCTAAGCACTTAGTAAATGCCAGCTGTTTTAGATAAGACACCTCACTTAACTCCCAAAAGACTCTGGCAAGACACCTATGTCTCTTTGACAGGGTGAGAGGTGGCGGTGCAGTCAAAGGGGGCCAGCGTGGGAGCCAGGCCCGAGCCACTCAAGGTATGAGGCCACCCAAGGTCTGCACGCTGCAGGGAGGAGAGTTACCGCTCCAAGACACTGGGACCCCTCTGCAGAGAACAACTGGATTTTATCAGTCAGAATCCCAGAGACATAAGAATGGATTATTCCATAAGAATCAAAAGAAAGCAACAGCTAACAAGGCTATGCGGAAAAAGAGGACCAGAGTCACAGGGAGACAAGAGTGGGAACAAAAGTAGGTCACTACAACTGACGCAGGAGGGCTCTAGGCTCAGTGACTCATTTGGGGATCCTGGGTGAGACACTCAGATTTTCCACTGAATGCACTACCGCCTTCAGGTCTGCAAAACGGAGGACAAAAGCTTATTAGGACTACTTGGACACTTAGAGATCCTCACAAGAAACAAAAGCCTTAAAAGTATTTAAAAAAAAACATGGCTTAACACCCGTAAGAATGGCTAACAAAAAATCTGATGATATCAAGTGCTGATGAGCAGGCAGAGAAACCGGCTCCTGAGGACCATCACTGGTCCTCAAGACATTAGGATAAATAAAAGAAGCCAGATCCAAAAGACTCAAGTGCACATGATTCCATTTATATGACATTTCTAGAAAAGGCAAAGCTATAAAGACAGAAAGCAGACTAATAGCTGCACAGGGTTACTGATAGCAAGTGACCATGAATGGACATGGGGGAACTTTTTGGTGACAGAAACCTGTTCTAAAACAAGGTAGTAGCGGCTGTACAATTGTGTATGAGTGAGTTTCCTGGCATATAAAATACATACAACATATAATTCAATGAAGTTGTTAAGAGAGAATCAGAATCGCTATCTTCTGTTGTCTATGAGAGCACTCAGCATCCTTTACCTTTAATGTCAGGAATAAATGTAAAAGTGTATCTTTCAACACTTAAAACTAAAGCTTGTATGTGGACAGTTAAGGAGAAAACATCAGAAACCAATCCGTATATGAATATAGTCCAGCGGTATATTCTGTTTCTCTTCTGGATTCTTTCTGTTGTTCTACTTGAATATCTCATGCTATTCATGAATATCATATATCATGAATTTTTCTTGGACACCAAAAAAAATTGCCCCAGAAAATTAACAGAATGAGCGTTGCTACTTCCAGTTATACATGAAACCACATAAAATGACTACTGTTGTCTTTTCAGTGAATATGTCAGAAAAATCAAGACCTATATTCTGAGACCACCTTCCCCATTTTGCATGGTTTCATTGGCATTAATTAGGGAAAGAGTTTAATAGCTTTCATATACATAAAATCTGAATCTTCACAGATGTATGATTTAAATACTTCAAAAAACCAATGCTTGACTTACAGGATACATAAAACGATCATGATTTGGATATACACTTCACACCATATTTGTGGCCGACCTGACAAGTTTATTTGCTCTCATCATCAAAAAATAAAAAGGGAAAAGTAAATAAATAAAAGGAGCATATAACTGTCTTAAGAAATACTGTTGAAAAAAAAAAAAAAAAAGAGGTTATCTGCAGTGCTGAAAACACATGGGATACTTTCTGAGTAAAATAACACAACATCCAAAAACCAACAAGAGGGGGAAATTCTGAAGACCTCTTTGAATGTGAAGTCCCCACCTGTAATGTTCTCATTTCACCTTGAAACCACACGGGAAGGAAGAAAACACCCCAAACTGAAAGACACAAGTCAAAGAATGAAAAACTTACAGCCTCACGTTCAGAGGCAGCCTAAGTCTGCTGCAGCACTTGGACTTGACATTAGCAAGCCGAAGAGAATTACAGCTTCCCCTTGAACAATGTGAGTTTCAACTGCATGTGGCCCATTTACACGTGGGTATTTTTCATTAGTGAATACTACAGGACTACACGATCCATAAGTAGCTGAATCCAGGGATGTGGAGGAACCTCAGATACGGGGACTCACTGTAATTACTCTCCAAGTTGTTCAAGGGTCAACTTAACTTCACAGTTTCAGTAGGTTCTCATGAAAACAACCTGAATTTTGGGAACAGAAATTGTGACATTCTCACCTCTACAATGCATCAAGAGTTGAATGAACTGGAACCAACATTTGTATCACTTCATTAGCCTGGACAAGGCTTGTGGATAATGTAAATAACCCAAAGTGATACAACTTCCTTTCCTTGTGAGAACCAAATCACTCTGTATATATACCTGATGTTACCTCTGAAATGAGTTTGATTCAATTCTGCTTTCTTTCTAGTTTTTTACATCTCAACAGTAAAATCTCTGAGGACTGTTTTCCATTCCTTTGGGCTCCCTACTCCTTACTAAGGGTTTTGCAGGTTATGGATATGCAATGAAGTTAGTAAATAGTTTAAGTAAACATAGAATTTAATAAGGAATGCATTACACAGAATCAGAGACAGTATTGCATTTCTAGCCTTGAGTTTCCAAATCATTCTGATTCGTAAGTGTCAGCAGAATTTCTATGATGGGTTCCAGCCTTACTTCCAGAATATGCATGCATTTATTTTTTAAAATCACATATTCAAATAAAGACCTAACACTATTTACATGTAGGTCAATCAAACCCCTATCTGTGCTTACAAATCAGGTAAAAGCATTAAAATGGATTCAGTTAATTCAATTACCCAATTTCCCACCATAACTTCCAGCCTGCATGTGTAAAGGGTTGTTTTATCAAAACAAGGCGCAGGAATGGAAACCCTTAGTCCAGGGTAGCCTCAGGTAAAATGCAACATATACATACTCATGTCCTTGGTTTGTGCTGCACTGGTTTGGATTTATCACATGCTATTTTGCAAATGATCTTTGATATGTTGTGTGTTTTATCTCCCATGGCCAGAAATGACATCTCCTGTTTCTTTGGTATTTTCCAGCAGCTTCTTACACAAGGCCTTATATACAACATATCTAAGAAAATATGCTGACTGATTAGATTCATTTAAGGTTTTCAGTTCTCTGAAGAACAGAGTCCTTTTTTCCCCTCTGTGTTGTTTGATGCACATATAAATGAAAATTACATAAACCCAGAATTTTTTGTGGGAAACTAACATATGAGAGGAATACGATGGAGATGGAATTTCTAAAGAGGTGTCTGCAAAAAGTAACAGTGCTTTTAGGCCAGTAGTTCTGCCCGAGTGGATCAGAGTGAGCTTATTTATTGCCATATACAGAAAGAAGACTTGAGAGTATCCACTTAAGATTTCTCACAAATATAAAACCAACGCAAATCCAACTGACTATAAAATGAAATACTCTAAAATTTTAAAGTTTCTGACAATAAGGGGCTTTAAAGAGTAGGAAGCAAAACAGATTTAAAGCATTTTACATACAGTATCTCATTTAGTCTTCAACTCTACTCTCTGAGCAAGCAAAAACAGTTGTCATTATTCTCATTTTAAAGATGAAGAAAATAAAGCTCAAAAGCGAGTGACCGTTGAGAAAATGGACCCACAATGAGATATATTAAATAAAAATTTTTGGAATTAAAAAAAAATATCTGGGCATCCATGAGAAAAAGCAGGTCACAGGTCACTCTAACGACAAGAAATGAGGCTAGTTCAGACTTGATGCAAGACAATGGAGGGACATATTCAAGATACTTAAAGAAAACATGAGCCAAGGATTTTATGTTTAGTTGAACTGACCCTCATGTACAGAGTATAAACTTATAAACATACAAGAGCTCAGGAAATTCTGCTGCCCCAAGCGCTTCCTGAGAAATCCACTACAGAACTAGCTTCAAAAAACCAAAATGACTAAAGATCAATATAAGGGTAGATGATGACCATTAAATATACACTTACTTGCAGAATTAAAGCTAAGTGATTTTATAAAGGATAGAGTATAATATGTAATGGCTACATGCTCTGACATTGTAAATATAGTACAGACATCACAAAGGGTAGGAGGACGGGGAAATTATATGAAAAATACATTAGTCTGTTGACTCTGTTATCGGTATTTATCTGTAAACTGAAAAATAAAACACTTCAAGTCACAGGATGGAAAATAAAGAGGAAAGGGGTGAGAAAAGGTTAATATCTAATTTTAGATATTAAATATTGCAGGTAATATTACAGAGAAATCAGTACGCATGAGCCAACAAAAGTGAACAAGAGGCAAAAATGTGTTATCATGTGAAAGTAACCATTAGAAAAAAACACAAGCCTTCCCAAATACCACAGAAAGGACAAAAGAAAAAAATGTTATCATAAAATGGTAAATATTAATTTTATAATTAATACAAATTGGCTTAAGTGGCCAAAATACAAGGATTTTCACATAAAACCCAAACTCAAGCGACAAACTTAAGGAGCACATAAGTAGGAGGCAGAGTTGGAACCAGTGTCAGTCTTCCTGGCTTTGAGCTTTTTATAGAAAAGATGACCCATGACTGACAGTAAAGCTCTACCAAATGAGCTTTAATGAAAAACTGTGTCATTAAAATTTCTTAATGCAGAAGCCAGGTAAGACTTTATATAAAGGTACCATTAGTGAGATTCATGCATCTAGTTGATTCAACAAATGTTTGCCAAGGGTGTATATAATTAGGGCCTTTTCTAAGCACTGAAAACACAAGGCTTGAGTATCATTTTTCCTTTGTGCAGAGACCCAAAAATATAAATGAAATGTATGTTGGCTAGTCTTAAAGACACACGCTAGCGTCTACCTCCTAAAAGAGAAGATTAATGGAAACAACGCCAGGCCCTGAACTACACTGACACCAGTAGGCGCTACTAAAATAATGCACCTTATTAGTGCCGTATGATACCAGGCACAAACAGCAGCTCAGCACAATGCCTAATATGAGGAATGACTGCCAAGTACAGCATTCTGTCACAGGAATGTAACTAATGCTTCCTATAAAACCAAAAGTCACGAAAATTTTCCCTGCCTGCCTTCATTTTCTAGCCAAACTCTTATGTTTTATATTAAAATGGCTTTCATCTCTCACGGCATGTAAGAGTTGATGGCTGCTGGCATCAAATCTGCTAGAATCAACACCAGTGTAATTATCTGCACACTTTCAAGTGTTTTCAAAATACATGCTGGTTGAGATTTTCCAAACTTTGAAACGTATGCTTTAAATGTTGGTGGTCTACGACTGTCAATAGCCTGGGTTAAAAAGATTTTTTAAATCTTGCCCAAAGCATTCTCTTCTACAGCAATTATTCAACTTGTTTATAATTCATCTACCTTCACAAAGCGCTTGACGCAGTCTACAGCATCCTCATATCATATTGCTATTTTGTGACACTACTTTAATGGTACATTTACATGAGCTGATACATGTAAAGCACTTAAAAGAGTGCTTGACACATGACAAGTGTCAGCTATTATTATATTAATAGTTCCATTCAAAGGTTCTTTTTAAAATATGTGAATAAGTGCATGACGGTAAGTGGATAACAATACTTTAAATTTTTCCTATCATGTCAGCTGAAAATGGGAAGGAATTTCAGTACACTCGGAATTCTCACCTTTTTTTTTTTTAAAGAACTGCAGTCTTAAAAAAAAAATAAATCTATGAAATAGATGAAAATGTCATGATACAAAATTATACAGGTCAGAATTCCTTCCTGAGGCTATCAAAAACACATTTTATCAGCAATTCTATCTCAATCCAGCCAAGGGGAAAAAAGAAAAACAACTAAGATCCTGTGAAACTAGGTCTAATCTGAGACCTGGGTACAGAAAATTTCGTAAACTATGTAGGGATTTCTAGGGATTTACAGAGAAAAAAGGGAGACTCACAAAAAACACTGAGTTTCAAATATATCAGCAATATAACAAATTGCATATTAACAGCGTTGTAATTACCCTTTTGTTTGGTTTCTTTGTAATTATTTTTAATAAATTATTCTGCCTCTCCCCATCACTCAAGTAAGTTGTCATCCAAAGGCACAATGAGAACATCGTAGGACACAAAGGCACTCACTGATAGGGAGGGCGTGAGGGAGGGCGGCTGGTGCCTCCAGAGCTGTGACTCATTCGAATCCATAAAGCTTTTCTACGAGATCAAGTATCAATGAAGCTTTTGTAAGAGATTACAGCTATATATATGTAGACTGGTTATGAGTTCTCACAGGGCAGGAACATTTTTGAAAAAAGGAAAGGGCACCAATGCCTGGGAAATCATTCAGCATGAAGCCTGCCTCAATTACATAAGACCGGCTACCGCACCTACCATTTTGCTAAATGTGAGTAGTTCCTGTAAAGAAAAAAAGACCCTTTGGTTCAGCACTCCTTAAATTCATCTGGCACCATTCTGCCAAGCTTTGTATCCTAAGAGCTCCAGAGTCAAGCCTAACACAGTTGCCATCTGCTGTTACAGATCCAAGAAAGAACCAGATAATTTTTATTAGTCTTAAAGACTGTTTTCCAGAAATCATAAACCAAATAGAAAACAGATCTTGGTCACAAAAGACAAACAGCAGTAAAGGACTTTATTAGTTTAAAATCTGTACCTACCTTTATCATGTTGAATATTTCAGTATCAGAATTGTAATAAAAACATTCTCCTAGAATGTGTAAAACTTTAAAAAGACCAATAAAAGTGGCAAAATGCCTACACCAAGTTGGATTTAAAAAAATCTTCTGTGAATTATTATCAAGTCTATCAAGGACTTCAGAATCGAGCGTGTAGAAAGAACCAATGAGACAGAAGCAGAGTGAAAATGGTCCAGAATTTAGTATCACAAAATATTCCAGTATTTTTCTCTGAAAGACTCAGAAAACCAAATTTATCATTTGGCTCCTACTAAAATGGTCACTGAATACTATAAATCCATTTTCACAACGATCTTCCTAGACTTTCATGTTTCACTCAATATTTCAAGGAAAATTTCACTAAAATTTAAACAGTTTTATGCTCAAGGGTATTCTTTTTCAGGTTCTAGCAGAAAAGAATAATTAAAGTATCCTTATAGGGTGCTTTTGTTGGAAATCATTTGTAACTAGTGTTTCTTATGACTATTAATAACAGAGACCAGTCTCACCCTCACCAAGACTCTTACTTGGAAACAAACTCACAGGAAGGTGTGCTTGTTAATAATAACAGCAAAGCTCAGTATTGTTGAATTTCCAATGTTTTGAAAGCGTGCCAGTGAATACTTCTGACATCATGACCAGAAATGAGTATCTTAAAATTTGTTCCCTCTGTTATCAGATGTGCATAAAGTAGGAAGCATGCTTCCTTCAAATATGAAAACTGGAATTTTCCTTCTCTAAAAAAAAAATCATTAACACCATTCAGGTATTTTCTTCAAAGATATGACTTCATAAATTATTATTCTACAATATATCCTAATACCTGAAATACTAATAAAAGAAGTACCAAAAACTTTGTATTATTTTACAAGTATATATTTTTAAGAAAGTTATATGAGTCCTTAATCTTTGAATACACTGGATAATTGGCATTTATCTTTGAATCAGTTAAAGATAAAAGCAAGAAAAAAATGTATGTTCTTTGAAAACCAATAGTCACTTAGTAAAATCTATTAACATTATTTTAAGAAATATACATTGTACAATTCACTGTTGATATCACCATTGTTTAACCAGTCCTTTGCAGAGCAGGCTTATCCATTCATCCTAATTGTTCTTTGTGTAGTTGTTCCCCTTGCCTTTCTGTTGCATAAATTATTCAAACTAAATAAAAGGAACTTGAAATAGTGTAAAAGGGAGAATATCAGAATGTAAAGAGAAAAATACCTGAGGACTAAAAGCAAAAGAGAGGTGAGTTTTTAAACTGAAAATTAAGAAAACAAATAAACAAACAAAAATGTAAAGAAGTTACACCAGTGGAAAAAAGGGCTAAAATATAAAGATAAAAAAAAACAAAAACAAAAAAAAACGGAAACAAACGTCAGAGACCATAGGAGAAAATGCAGACCAAAAAAGCCTCATTTTCAGAAAGACAAGAAATAAAAAACCTGGCACAGAAAGACAGTAGAGCTACCTGGTGGGTGGGTGGGCATGACACGGCACAGCAGTACAGGCCAAGAGAGCATCGGAAATCACTTTTGCAGTGGTACCTCTCACTCAACCAGCTTATTTTATTTCATTATTCGTTATTCTAACCCACAGTTGAGCAGGATAAGTTTGTTTTGTTTCTCCTTCTGAGTTCACTGGAAACCTCAACTAGTATTTCAAGCTATACCAGGTTATACCCACCACTTAGCACTTTCAAGATTTTAAGGAAGGAAAATAATTATTCCTATAAAATTACATTCTTTAACGTTTAACTCCAGCCAAAGGCCCATTTTCAGGACTCTGGCCTTGCACCACTGCATTTTGCTTTCCTTCCTCAGGCAGGTCAGAAGACTGCTTTCCCCCAGTCAGTAAAAATCAGAGGAAAAATGCTAAGACCTAGTATAGTTAAATACAGACCAGTCATCCCCCACGTTCATTCCTGGGGCTGATCCCTGCCTGAGGCCTGAAGATGCAAACAGAAACTCAGGGGATGGAGGAAAGGGGAGCAGGAAGGAGAGAAAGGGGCCAAGACAAAGTAGGCAAATAAAAGAGATAGCTAGATTTTAAATGCCCAACCTACCAGAAACAACTAAAACTCTTTCTTATCTTACATAAAAGAAATAAAAGGAGGAAAATTCTAAATGTTATAGAAAAACAGTAAATGCATGAAAAAAGAAAAATGGACTAATATGCTTCTACCTGTGGCATGGTGAACATTTTAAGAAACATAACTCAACTCCATACTGAATTAACGACCTAGATTCCAATGACTAACAGGTTCAAATCCCAGCAAAAGGTTAACATATGACCTAGGTTTGAATATTCAATACCACAGAATTTGATCTGTATTTTGGAATAGACACTCAGGCAATCAGAGGACACACCTCCGCTACCAGCGGCTGTACAGCTTCTGGGCCTTTCAGAACTTGTTCTAACGCCCTTGGTGGCTAATCGCACCCCCTTTCTCCCTGTCCTTGAAAATATCACATGCTTTGCCTCAGTGAGCTCCAAACTCTAAGATAGAGCAGAGGCAAAACAGTGGGCAAAGGGCTGAGCGGCTGTGCAGAACCAGAAGGAAAAAACTGGAGACATTGACAATTAATACTCTCTTACACAATTCGTAAACTTCCCACCTTCTTGCCTCCCTCCCCCCACCTTCACCCTCAAAGCTAGTCAGCTTTAAGCTTCATTCCTTGAAAGGAAGCTCGGCATGACAGTCTCAACCCACTTCATTCTCATGTCCTCCTCACAACTACTGCCCACAATTTCTAAGAAAAGTCAGAAGAAGCACGTCCTCCCTATAAGCTCCAACATAATAGCCTCTCTCAAGGAGAAATGCTCAGTGAAGCCCTCCAATTTTCTTGGAAGGCAAACTCCTCAGTCCCTACCCTTCTCATTCTCAGAGGGCAGTGGTCAGGTCGCAGATGGGTGACACAGTGGGTGTCACAGATATGGTTACTTCAAATTCAGATTTTGGTAGTGAGGGTGCCTGGTAATCCACAAAGGGTTTCCCCTTCTTTTATGCATGAAACATTGTGTGCTTGGATTAATCTTACTTGGGGTTTAAAAAAATAATAGCTAAATAATATTTTTTAACCACTAAACAAGCCAATTTGTAATTCTTTTTCCTTCTTTGGACATTTTATGATCTCATTCATCCATCACCTCACAAACATTTTTTAAAAACACCTAGACCATGAAAAGTTAAACCAACACAACCTACCATGGCATGCTGAGGTACAGTCAGAAAACTCAAGCCAGTTCGAATGACCACTTTTTCTATTACTGTTTAACAGAAGTGACACGTATGACTCTTTGTTTAAAAAGAGAAGGGCTCTTCACACACTGAATGTCTCTTTACAAATGACCATACTCCTAGACCAGTTCTTTTTGTCATTCTCTCAGAAGCTGCCCTCAGTATCCTTAAACGCACTCTGAAACTTTGGTATCACCTTCATTATGATGTGCTTTGTGCACATTCTCGGACGCTGCAATGCCCATACTAAGGCAACACATCACAGAAGTTGGCAGCAATGCTATCAGCAAGAATTTGGCTTCAGAGTCAGAAATGATTCATCATACATTCTAGCAGCAGAAAAACAACACACTGCTATTTTAATCCCTTAGTGCTTTCAAGAATCAAAAAACAGTAAAATAATTAAAGCAAAAGCAACAAAAATCCTATCTGCCGCAATGTTTGTAAAAACATTCACTTTTAAGAGTTTTCAACAAAAGCACTCAGGAAATAACAGGCTACTTACCTTATTTCATAGTATTTACTACTATGACAAATCTTAACTTAATACAATTTCAGGAGAAAACTGTCCAAACTTCTGCAAAGTTGCATACTGAAATTCTAAATCTAGAAAAACAAATTTCTCATTTGCTTTAAGTAAACAAAATCCCTCCACTGTTTCAAAAGTAATACAATTCTTTCATCTTCTCTCTCCATTTTTGAGAGTACTCTATAGTCTAAATTAATGAGTGTGAGTGGTCTCTCTCAGGATCAAACAGAGAAACATTATACTGCGGGTCATTTATTCAGAACACTCCCTGGTTTTTAGAGATATTATATCATAATAATATAATACCATATACCATAAAAAATGTTACTGGTCTAATGTAATAACGTAATGGAACTGGCTTTTTGTCCTGATGCTCTATTTAAAGCGCATGAAAGAAATCTGCATCCCGGGTCGTTTTCACTTCCTGAGAAAAAAGTAGGATGATAAACACAAGGATTATCATTCAGTATTTCTATACAACTATATCTAGGTAAATCTAAGGTTTACTGCAAATTTAATTAAAACTTAAAAAAAAATGCTACCCTATTGTTGTGACCAAGTATTGGGGACGGGGTGCAGATGGGGAGACTGGTCAAGAACTCCATCCAGTGCTCCCTTTCGGGGACCCCTACCTTCTCAAACACTTCTTCTCTGTCCTTTCGTTTCCGTTTTCGGGGTCTCCGGTTCACTCGGATCCATTTCGCGACCTGAAGTTCAAAAACCACGGGGCACTGTAAACGGAGGACGACAGGTCCCCGGGGCCGCCCCTTGGCGTGAGGAAAGGAACGATCGACGGCCTCACGCCGCAGCCTTCCTCGGCCTCACCTGGTGGAGCCCCCGGCACCTTCCGGGCACCCAGAGGCCGCCTCCACGCCGCGGGCCCTCGGGTCTGCGGCGAGCCGCGGCCGTGACCTCCGCCCCGGCCCCAGCCCGCTCGGCCGCCCCCGCCCCGGTGCGCGCAGGAGCCCCCGGACCAGCGCCATCTCACCCGCCGCCGCTCCCGGGCTCCGCGCCGGGGATGCCACGCGGGACGCATGGCCCGGGGAGGCGGGGAGGGGAGCGCGCGGACCGCGCCGCCCGCACTCACCTCGGCGCCCACTTGCCGCGCGAGCCCGCACTCCGCCGGGGCCTGGCGCTCCCTCTGCAGCGGCTGCGGGGGAAGGGGACAGAGTCAAGTTTACCCCGGGGGCCGCCCCGGCCTCCCGCCCCCGCGCCCCTCCAGCCCGGCGCGCCGACCCCTACCTCGCCCGCAGGAGGCGAAGGGGACGGCCGGGCGCCGGCGCCCGCGCCCCGCGCCGCCCGCCCCGCCGGCCCGGCGCAGAGCGGCCGGCGCCGGAGGCCCGCAACACCTAAG